>JARVJO010000125.1:16698889-16728476 GCA_031762555.1 Cynodonichthys magdalenae | reverse complement strand
GCCACTGGAAACCCCCCCAAAATATTCCCCCCTCCCCACGGCATACGTACCACATCCTTGTTGGTCGCCAGCATCTCCTCGATCATCATGCTGTCCCTCGTGAACGAGCTCCGGTTCAGCGTGTGGGACCTATCGGAACTGAAGGAACGGAGGCTTGGTGTGGTTGTTGTAGCAGTGAGGGATTACCAAGACAACAGACACAGTGATGAAGGGAAGAGGAAGAGGAGGAGGAGTTGGTAAGGGGTGCAGGGGTAAAGGGATATGAAAGTGAACAGAAAAACAAACAAACAAACAAACAAAAAAACAAACATTTAAAGGCATGCATCTTCCAGGAACTTGACTGTAACCAACCAGTGACAAAAAAAGATTAAACTCAACATTTATCATCTTTAGATTGTATTAAATGAGACGTTATTTGTTTTTTCAGAGCCTCTAAGCTGCGATGTTGTGTTTCCGCTTCGTGACGATCTTTACGAGGCAAATAAAAAGCATTCCTGAGCAGTGATGTGATGCAACAATTACACTAATAAGTAATTAGAGGGAAAGAACAGACATGATGGAGAACGTCGTCCCAGTGAGACAACTAAAACTAAACATGGAATAAAAATCTGTTTCTTTCTTTCTTTCTTACCAGTTGTAATTCTCAGTGTAAATATGCCTAAATCACTCATTTTTTACATTTTAATTACAACTGCAAATTCCAATGAAGTTGGGAGGTTGTGCAAAACATCAATAAAAACAGAATATGAGGATTTGCAAATCCTTTTCAAACTATATTCAACTGAATGCACTACAAAAAATATATTTAATGTTCAAACAGCGCTGATAACAATCAGGACGGTCCTTTTCTTCTTTGGCCCGGAGGACATCACGTCCATGATTTTCAAAAAACTATTTAAAATGTGGACTCATCACACCACAGGACACTTTTCCACTTTCCGTCAGTCCATCATCAGTCAGGTGTATTAAGAGAGTTTTTATCTTACTTTGAGTTTAGTGATGGACGTTTTGCAGTCCAGAGAAGCGGTGGTGGTGTGTCTGGGTGTTGTTGATATCTGGCTTTGTCTTTGCATGATAGAGCTTTAACTTGTAGATGTAGAGATGAACTGTGTTCACTCACAGGTTTTCTGAAGTCTTCCTGAGCTCAAATCTTTAAATTCTTTGCAATTGTACGTTGAGAAACGTTCTTAAACTGTTGGACTATTTGCTCACGCAGTTCTTCACAACGTGGTGAACCTCGCTCCTTGTTTGTGAACAACTGAGCCTTTCATGGATGCTTCTGTTATACCAAATCATGACACTCACCTGTTTCCAATTAACCTGTTTACCTGTGGAATTCACCAGGTGTGTTTTTTTTTTTTTTTAGCATTCCTCAACTTTCCCAGTCTTTTGTTGACCCTGTCTCAGCTTTTTTGGAACGTGTTGCAGCATCACACTCAAAATGAGAAAATATTTGCAAAAAAACAATAAAGTTTATCTGTTTGAACATTAAATATCTTGTCTTTGTAGTGTATTCTATTGAATATAGGTTGAAAATTATTTGCAAATCATCATATTCTGTATGCTTTACACAACGTTCCAACTTCATTGGAATTGGGGTTGTAAATAAAACATGCATTTTTTTTTACTAAACTGTTCATGTTTGCTCCTCGCCAAAACTAAACAAAACAAAACACAAAAATACAGCTTCTTTATTATGTGCCATTACAGCTCGAGTCCCTGGGAGCTCAATAAAAACAAATTAAAAAAAACTCCACAAAAAAACAAAATGATGCCAAGATTCAACTTTGTGCAAACCCACAGAGACGCAGGCATAAATGATAAACAGACACAAAAACCAAACAAAGATGCAGGAAATAAGGAACTGGACCACAAATCACACATGTACATCCTGCAGTACACAACATGTTAAATCACCTAATAATGAACCAAAATCATTAGGTTAGTGAAATATGCATAAAATCTTCATAGAGTCATAACCTGACAGAGACGTGGGGTTTGGAGGGACGGGGGAGGGGGGAGGGGAATGGGTGAGAGGGGGTGATGGGGAGGGTTTTTCATGCCATGAGTCTTACCTGGCTTTGGTACTAAGGTTAAGAACGGACATGAGGAGAGAATAAAACATCATGAACAAACAGAGGAGTGGAAGAAGTGATGCAGAGAGGAGAGGAGCAGAATGATGCCGACTGAAACTGAGAATCTCTTCAAATATTTTACAAATGATGGCTTCAGTTCAAAGGAAGGACGGACGTTTTAGCAATTTATAGCAGGATTAAGGTGTATTAAGAGTTTTTATCTTGGTTTGAGTTTAATGATAAACATTTTGGATGCAGACAAAAAAACTTGTTTAAAAGCAGGAACTTCTGTCATGTTAATACATAGATTTTTATTGAGGTTGCTACGGGAAACCACAAGTTTTTATTTTGATTTGTCGGCAAATACGGTTATGAAATATTCAACTTAAGATTTAAATTATAACCAGTCTCAACAACAATTTCTGGATAAGTGTTTAAGTCCAATTAATTTGGACATTAACACACATTTAACAACTGCCCCGCCCACAGGAGTGACCCAACTGGACCAAATTGGTTAAACCAGTTGGAAGCAGGTTCATTAAAGCCAACCCTCTGCTCCAGGCCATGGAATCGAACATGTTTCTAATTTCCTGTGGCTCTGTGTCCGTTTATGTCACCCCTCAGATATTCAATAACCCCTCCTTCTGGACCATGTTGCACAAGTGTCAATATTTTCAAAAGAGAATAAAGTCCAACACTCACAGGAGCTGAACTGTAGCCTCTAACTGAGGCAGCTAAAAACCTGTAAAATTTAATGAGGGAACTGTTTTTAGATCTTTTTTTTTTGGTGCTGTTGAAGAAGAATGTTTGTTTAACCCTGCGGTGTTATTAATTTTCATAAAATAGCAGCGAAACTAGCTGCTGTGGAAAATGTCTCTTCACCACATCTGAACTATAGTTAATTCCAATACCTTAATAAAAAAATATGCATAAAGACAAGTAGCAATAAGATAATAAAAGCACATCTTTTCCATACACATTGTCATAAGCTGGAACATAGATATTGTTTTATTCTATTTATAGTCTCTAAAACTTGAGATTCCTGACCAACCCCAACCTCAAAAACAAACATGAAAAGTTGTGTAAGCTGGATTGATGAAGATTCTATTTTCATTGTTGGTTTGGAAATCCTAAATCAGTTGCACACATAACCTCTACAAGGAAACCGGATGCTATAGTGTTTAAATGTGATGAAATGCAGATTTTTTAAATAGTTATTGCGTTTACAACAACTTGTTTCAGTTTTTAATTTCTCTGAACTTGGTCGTTTACTTATACTAACTTGTTCACAAGATAGTTTTAGTTGGACCATTTGGACGTGTATTTTGTGCCACATTTTTCAGTTCCTGCTTGAAGCTTTGATCGGTGTACATTTGAACCTGGTTCCAAAACCTTTTACTGTGTATTTTTACTTTAATACAACAGTAAAACAGAACACGCTTTTTCTGCCTCCACTTTTTTAAACTTTTGCACAAGTTTGAGATTTCTACAAGTCGTTCTGTTCCTGCTAAGATGAATTACAAAGTTTTGGTGGGAACGAGGCCTCGTTTCTCAGAAGAAAAAAAAACAAACATTTGTTTTGGTTTACTGATTAGTTAATGCAGACGCGTGCTGCAGCGAGCCTTACCTCTGCGACCGTGCACCAACGCTGAAGCCCATGTAGCCCTCCTGAGGGAGCGAGTCGTCCCCCAGCTCTCGCAGGTCGTGGGGGGCCAAATATTTGTCCGTGTCCCCGGTCATCGCATCGTCACCTGGTGATGGAAACACACAGGAGTTATATAAAGCAGTGATTTCTTCCCTTCGCAGCTGACGTTCAGGTTCTTCTGACACGTCCTGCATCATGTCAGATATGTAGCAGGATATCATCAACACAAACTCTTTAGACAGAAAAATCAATGCATCCTCTGACCAGAGGCTGTTTTCCAGCTCAGCTTTGCTCTAAAAAGTCCTGCTGTCACTAAAAGTTTTTGTCCCGAGAGACGAGAGAACAAACATCAAGAACAGTTGAACACAGCTAATGCATCATTGATCACAGTTCAATGCTAAAACCTTTTTTTTTTCAATGCAAACATAATTTAGACACATCAAACAGAGTTAACACATACGTCAGAGATGCAGCAGAAAACATGTTTTTCCTCTCAGGTGCAGCAGATCCAAACCTACTGATGAAGAGCTGAGAGGTGAAGCATCGAGGGGAGGAGAGCAAGTGCATGCAGGCAGAGAGCAAAAGAAAGAAAAGGAAGGCATTCCAACAACCACAAAGCCAGAGAGAAACCCCCTTCTCCTCCACCCCCTGCTGTCACGCCACCCCTCCCCCTAAAACTTTCCCTTCAGTCCCCACACGAGACACTTCACAGACCCCATCTGGCCACATTCCAGCCTTTTCTCCAGGACTTCTGCTTTCTGTTGGCCTCCAGCAGCAGAAAAGTCCCCTCTTCACAGAGCCAAAAACTCACCTCCTGCTTTAAAGCACTTCATCGAGAGCGGTCGGGGGATTTTTCACCACCGAGCAAACTTTCAGCCTCCCTTCAGCTCTGAGTCCAGCTCTTCAGCATGAACTGTCTCTCTCTCTTTTTTTGTTTTTTCAGAGCCCGGCACGCACACAAACAGATCGTCTTTCTCCCGCCTACCAACCCCACTCCGGGATTAACCAGACTGTGAATGTGTGCCAAAACACACACTCTCACACACACACCTACAGCTCACTGCAGCACAGAAATAGTAAGTGGATTTGTGACTCAGATAGTTGCCTAACATCTAAACACATTCTTGTCTCTATGAAAAGCAGCCTGGTAGAAATCCTCAGCTCAAGAAGAATTTAAAATTGCTTTTTTATCTTTTTTTAAATTTATATTTGTACTAAATCTGATTTGTCAAGCACATCTAGTAATCATACCTCTTTTCAGGCCAGTTTCATTACTTCTCAATACTTTTACTTCTTATCTTGTGATTTGTGCAGAAATATATATTTTATAGTGTTTATTTCTGCTTTGCAGCACGTACAGTCTTATTCCACAGACTCAATTTAGAAAGAAAACCTGAGAAGGAACTAACATGTTAGTAAAAAAAACCTTTAATCGATATTTGACGAAATTCAATTAGTTTTAAATCAACGCAATGAAAGCTAATGCTAATAATAGCTAGGAAACTCTTTCATGAAATCTAAGTGAAAATACATAAAAATGAGGCCTTAGTGTGAAGTTATAAACTGCCAGCAGCAGATATGATTAAAGCTATTTCGAGTAAGTTTCTAGTGATTTTTGGGTTTTTCTTTGTCTGGAATATTAGTTGATCCCCATGATCAGGGTGAAGCAGACTTTCAGAGTGTTTGTTGCTGTTTACAGCAGCGCTGCAGCAGATTTCCTCCTGAATGAAAACTAATACAGCTAAACAGCACATACTGCAGAAAACTAGTTGTACAGTATAAGAGTGGAGGAGAGGGGATTTATGCTTCAAACACAAACTACACTTTTTTAAAACTTTCATTATTTTTTTTATAGTGGATGTTCATAAAAACTTATCTGCTTTCAGGTTTATAAATTTAATCCAGGGTTATTCAACTCATTTGCTCAGGGGGTCACAGTTACTCAACAAGTATAATTATCTTTTACCTTTTAAATGTGTTTATTTTGCTGCATTGAATCAAAAATCTTAAATTTACCATTGATTTAAAATCTATGTTTTGTATTAAAGTAAGTAAAAATATATATAATTTCAGTGACCTTACTAGCAGGATGGACGAAAGTCATCTGGCCCGTGGGCCACCAGTTGAAATCGCCCTGATATAATAAAATAGAACATTTCAGGCACAGATTATTCTCCTGTATGGTTGTCAGACATGTTGCTTTATGCATTTACATTGATCTGTTCCCATTAGACAAATGAAAATGGCCGGCCTGTTTAAAAAGCAAACGGCTAAATTTACTGCAAAAACTGACACGATAATAAAAAGCTTTGAATGAAAAACACAGGAATCAATGAATTACGGAAAAAACATCAGTTAAAAGTTGTAATTCCATTAATGCCTTACATTACAGTGATTCAGATTTCAGACCCAAGATGACGGATGATATTAATTAGCTCTGGAAATGCTCCATGGTGGACAGAGTTTATGAAACACGACGTGTTTGGTGCGTTAGTGGAGATGTTAATCACAGCCGCTGCTGCTATGTGACTACAGTTACACCAGATTTATTTTTAGATCAGAGGTTCAAGATGGACAACAACAACTGGAACACACATTCCATGGCAAGACAAACATGCACAGAGCTATGCATGAAGGAAAAAAAAAAATCACACAGAATTTAGCTGCTTTAAAATCTTCGCTGGGCGTTAGTTACATTTATTTTTATAACTTACAAGAAAAGTTGATGCAGATAGTTTCAGCCTCCATTTCTGTTTGAATGCAAACAAGTTATTACGATTCTGGATGCTTCGGATTTCTTTTTCTATTTCCTTTCAAGGTGGGGTTGTGTGGAAAGGTCTATGAACAAATAATATCTTACCTGTTGCAGATAACTCAACAGCTCCAGTTTAAATAAACAGTTTTATTGTGTGAATGACAAAGTGGTTTCCGTTTTTGTTGTTGTTTTTTATTTCTTATTCCAAACATCAAAATGTTTGCTCAGTCAGGAGATGTTTCTTTTGCATTGCATGCAGCAGCAGCTAGCTATAGCAGTTCTGATGCAGCCTTAGCATCACTCACTACTCTGTTATGTGAAACTGAAGATTCAATTCAATTCAGTTTATTTATATAGCGCCAAATCACAACAATTGTTGTCTCAGGGCACTGTACACAAAAAAAATAAATAAATCTAAAGATAATCAACTGCTTATCTTTTTTTTTTTTTACATGAAATATTGTATATAACCTTTCATACAACAGCAATCCAGATTCGCCATTAGCTAACCATCCCAGTCAAAGTTAAACTTAATTTTTACAAACTGAAGATGTACAATTATTGAATTGTTAATATTTTGATTAACTGATAATTATTGTTCATAACGTTTCTACAAAAGCCTACTTCTGCAAAAACATTAAAAAAAAATAACAGCAGCAGAATTTCATTTTTTGCCAATTTATGTGCATTAGGTCACTTCTATTACATTGTTTTTAATCAGAGAGACATAATCTGCATATTTATACCAAAAGCTACACATTTTATAGGAGAGAGTCGAACTTTATATATTTGTTTATTAGGGGTGCAATAATACATGCTTTAGGTTCAATATGCGCTATGTATGGAACAATACAGAAAATGTATTTGATTAATTTGTCTTCTGAAGATGCTCTGTGTTGAAGGCTCAGTGGATCTGTGTTCGACTGCTCCACCTAGGCTGCATTGTCGAGCACAGATCCACTGAGAAACTTGCTGTTTCAGCAACATTTAATTTAAAAACTGTACTTTTGAGGTTAAACAAATGTTCAGAATTAATTTAAATAAATTACAAGTTAAGACGGGCGTGGACATTTCTCTGTCCATCTGTAAGACTAAAGTATTGAACCAAATCGTGAATTTTGTTGCACCCGCGTATCGTTTGTTTATTTCTATTTATTGTGAGCGACAGCAGAAGAAACTTGCAGCAACACCTCAAAACACCAGTTATTCTAATGATATACTGAGAAAAACCTCTATTTATGTTGAGGAAATGTGAATATATCTGAGGCCTGCTGACATTTTAGCAAAACAAAATGCAGACAGACGTGATATTCTAAAAATAAGCCTATTTTTTAAAAACGTCCTTGCTTGGATGAAACTTAAACTAAAAGTGAATACGGCGTGCTGCAGGGGGAGTAAAACCAGGACGTGTAGAAAGTAAACAGTCCCACACTGCAGCAGCTGCTTCAGCGTTTGTGTGTGGAACTACAATGGAAGCGTCACTGACGAGCTCAGGAAGACAAAGCATCAAGTGTGAGACGCCGACTCAACGAATGAAAAGAAACCTGTGGCACATCCCACAATGCCAAGTGCAGACCGTTACCATGGCAACCAGCAGAAAGACATATCACAGGGAGCTCTACAACCCCCTGGAGCAGCATTACAGTACACACAGTTTAACAGAACATTAAAAAAAGAATCGTTTTAGAGAAATTTGAAGCTATTTTTTAAATAAAACTTAACAGTGACAGTGTTAAAAGAAGGTCAAAAAGTTACAAAAATATGGAAATATGATGAAAAAAAACAGGGACATGCAGAAGGAGTTCTAAAAAAACTGTAGGAAAATGAAATGAAATACCTTCTTCCACATCAGAAAAATAGTCGTCTGTGATCATTTCAGGGACATTGGCTTTAAAGGCTGGGTTTGTATGGAGGAGAAAGACAAGGGGAAACAATAAAACACAAAAAGAATAAAAATAATAAAAATAAATAATATTCATAAATAAATCATATTAAAGAAAACAGAAGTGATTATTGGAAAATCTAAAGAGCTGTATGAGTCAGGTGGAAATGATTAAATCAAAAGTAATCAATGTTTGGAACAAAAACTTTATTGACTAAAGAAGAAGCAGAACAAGAAGGAAGTTCGAGTCACCTTCAACCTTTTTAATATTTGACCTTCTTCAGCTCAGTTCAGGTTTTTGTCTGAACTGGTTCAACGTGGGATTCAGAAACTCACCGTCTTCGTCGGACATGTCCAGCACCTCGTTCATGGTCTCTGGAACATTCATCTTGTGCTTTTCTATCACAGTCTGTCAATAAAAACAACAACAAACACTAATTACGGTGCTGATGCTAACCTAATTCTGACACATTGAACTAAAACATAAACATTTATTTTCTATTTTCTGCTACTACACCATATTTTATATTTTTCATCTTTATTTTTTAAAACATATTGACTAAATTTGGCCTGAACTTGGATCTTTTTTTGTGTGTTATTTGGGTCTTTTAGTCTTTTATAGGGCTGATTTTAAAAATTGCACATTTCAGTCATCCAAATCCAAAGCGTCTTGTTTGGTTTAAGCTGACAGAATCTGAACACAGACCTGAGTGGTGAGGGTCTCCTCTGTGACCACCTTCAGCGTGTCGACCACAGAAATGTAGCCGAGTCTCCTGGCGATGGACAAAGCGCTGTTCCCATTCTGGAAACATCAGAAAAAAATGTAAAAAAAAGAAAAATCATTTCCTGTGAATGCTGAGCACTGAATGACTGAAGAAATTTGCTTAATTTGTTAAGAATACACAAAGCAAAACATTAGCTAAAAGCTAAAAGGAGCAAAGTGCTAGCTAAATGTCAGATGCAGCAAAAGGCTCACTAGAAATTAAAGTAGCAAACAGGTACCTAAAACCTGAAAGTAATACAACAGTAGCTAAAATACCAAAAAACTAACTAGAAGCTAAATGTAGCAAATAGTAGCTAGAAGCTTAAAATGAACACTAGGACATAAAAGCTGCAGCTTAACAACTAAACGTAAAAGTACCAAAAAGCTAGCTAAAAGCTATAATTAGCAAAAGGCTGACATAAACCTTAAGTAACAAAAGCCTGGCTAAAAGCCAAAAGTGGCAAAAGACTAACAAGAAACTAAAAGCAGCAGAGTGATAGCTGAAGGTTAAAATTGCAAAATGTTAACTAAAAGCTAAATTTATTAAAAGAAAAGCTTGAAGTTTAAGTATCAAAAGGCTAACTATAAGCTTAAAATAGCAGAACTATAGCTAAAAGCTAAAAGTAGCAAAAGAAGACAAATATAGCTAATATAATGAAGCAATTTTTAGAAGGAATTGAACTAATTTCCATGTGTAAAGGCAAAGTATTTGTAAATAAAGGAAACTTTCTTAAAAAGCATGAAAATTACAAAAAAATACAATTTATAGAAACTCCTGATAGATAGTAGAAGATAGATAGTTTGGAAAAGTAAAAACAAGACAACGGTGAGCAACAGTTCAGGAAACAGTTGGAAAGTTGACCATTCACTCTGACTTTTTTTCCTGATTGTACTGACAGCAGTGAGCTCGTTGGGCGATGCTCCGTGTTGCAGCAGTAAGTTGATGATGTGTGTGTGTCCCTGCTGTGCAGCCTGATGCAGAGGTGTGTAACCGTTCTGCAGAGGACAGAGGAGGTTACACATCAAACCTAAAATACAGATATTTTACTGTAAACACAGATGGTCTTTACAACCAGGGGTTACCTTGGTTTTTGTGTTGACCTTCGCCTGATTCTTTAGGAGAAAGTTGACCATCTTTACGTTGCCATAGTGACAAGCCACATGGAGAGGGGTGTATCCCAGCTGATGACGCACAAAAAGGCACATGCAAAATTAAATTTTATGCAAATTATAACAAAATATGTGACAGAAGGAGATGATGCTGGACTTATATTTGATAAGCACATTTCGACGTTTAAGAATTTTAGCCATTTTTGGCTCCACTTCAACTCACTTTGGTCTCAGGGTCTATAACTGCTCCTTGGTTGACCAAAACCTCAGCGACGTTGACTTTATCCTCCTGGGCAGCCAGGTGGAGTGGAGTCAGACCAGACTGAGGATCCAAACACAGACAGAGACAGGATGAAACAGTTTAGCTGGAGGGAAATACAGCTGTTTAAAGATAAGGGGTTTGCATATCAGGCTGATAAATGATCAGGAAAAGAAAACATCAAAAGCCAAACGCTAGAAGGATTAACTGTCCAAATAACAGAGTCTCAGGTAAAGATAATAATGGTTCCTGGCTGTTGGATACATGTTTACGCTGCAGACACGCCCTCATTATAAATATGACTTTAGAGACAGAAAACCACAGGCAGCAGAAGAAGCTCCGCCCCGTGAGCGTTGCACCTTGTTGTTCATGTTGACAGGAGCGTCTCGAGCCAGCAGCAGCGTCACGATGTCCACGTTGCCTTCCTGCGCCGCCAGGTGCAGAGGGGTGATTCCCTGCCGGGTCACAGCACTGGTGGAGGCGCCGTACTCCAGTAAAGTGGTGGTTATCTCCATCTGGTTCTTCTTGGCCGCGATGTGCAGGGGAGTGTATCCATTCTGGAAACAGAAGAGGAGAGACGATCCCTTCGCTTGCAGCCAACTCATGAATTCTCAGGATAAATTAATAGAGCAGAATCTGCAAATCTTTTACATTTAAAAGAAAAAATGAGTGCTGACTGTCATTAATTAAATTGTAACTCTGAGGCGGTCTGAGAGAATATAACGCAGCTTATTCAAGACAGATGTTAAAAAAGAGGAGCAGAATATTGCTTTTGTTTTTTGTACTTTTTACATTTTTGCATGTAATGTTTTTCATGTGGTTCAACAATGTTTGCTGCTCAGTGGGAACTAGTTGTTCACCACAGGGGCCGTATTTCACTTAAACAAAAAACCATTTCCTGATTCGATCCAACATTTGATTATATCAGGAGGTGGAGATTAGCTGGTTTCTGGGGCGGCTCATTGTCAGTAGAGGGGATATTGAACCGGAGCTCAGTTGAAACGCACGTGAGCGACCCTAACTGGGTCAGCCCGGCCTCATCCTGACCCAGAGAGACGACACGTTCTGGAACAATCAATTTAAACTGGACACACTCGGTTCTGACTGATTCTTACCTTTGCTGCAGCGTGAGGAGATGCTCCCTGTTTGAGAAGGAGCAGCGCCACCTTCTGGTTATCATAGTGAGCTGCCACATGCAGTGGAGTTAGTCCACTCTGAACACACAAACATGAGCAGCTGTTAGACGGTGACATTCAGAGCAGAGAGGTGAGGTGGGAGCTTCATAAAGTAGGCATCTTTGTGCTCTTAAAGGAGACATATCATGCTTTTAAAGGGGTCGTTATAAAGTGGAACTGCAACACCTTGGTCTGAATGGTGCTCTTCACTCTTTCTCATGTGCGTACAAAGTCTGGTAGCAGCTCTATTGGTTTCAATCACAGTGCATCAGTTTAGCTGTGTTTAAAGTTAAAGAAATTTGGGACTATAGTATCAAACTCCACCAGGAGGACCACAAAACATTGTGCTATATTTCTTGAAACAGTGACTCAGGACAGCCATCATTCGCACCTGGTAGGAGTATTTTTTATTCACTTTACCCAAGCTAAGATGCTGTGTTTAAACTGTACTGGTAGCTTTACTTGTAGCATCTTTGCTAGCCTCATACAGCGTTCTACTGCAGTCAGTCACACATACGGTGAAAACATTTTCTACTTACGCAAATTTTAATCATCCCTGTGAGGTTTCTTTAAACAATGCAGAAACAGTGATTCAAGTAATAAAATATACACACAGAAGTGGCAAGCTAAGCTATAAAACTTGGTAAAAAAACAACTTTTTTAACAATTCTGCTCACTTTCCAAGTCTGTCAAAGACCTTGACCCTCCAGCCAACGTCTCAACTGAACTTTTCTGAATTATCTGAAGTCGGATGAGTCAAAATTCACTCCAGTAACAACTTTTTCTTTTGATATTACCATTGAATCGTTGTATAATCCACACCGGTTGTACGATCATTCAAGAGAGCGTCAAATAATGTATGTAAATGGTATGCATGATGTCACAAGTGGAGATCGCCATTCCTCCTTATTGTAAGCCCCTCCTTCACCCCTTTTCTGAGGTGTGTCGCAGATCAACTCGTTTAGAGGCTGTCTCTTTAAATGCAAACGAGGCGCTTCAACGTCATAGAAAAAAGAGAAAACTGAATGGGTTAAAAATATGACCCAAACAGAATATCAATATATCTACACAGCACCTGGAGAGACTAAATTCAACTTTTCTGCCTCCTAGAGACTAAAGTGCACAACAAAATGCATTTAATGGCTGAAAACGTGGATTTTGCATGATATGTCCCCTTTAATGTATTTTATCAGAGGTTAAACGTGTCACCTTCCCAGCAGCGTCAGGCGGAGCGTTTTTCTGCAGCAGCAGGTTAGCCACCTCTAGCTTCCCATACTTGGCAGCAACATGCAGCGGAGTGAAGCCCTTCTGGAGAAACACGAGACAACACAAGATGACTTTTCTCTTCTGAATCACACTGTGTGCAGCAGAAACATGTGCACCAAACGTATGAGTCATCAGCATGATTAAAGTATCACTGATATCACTGATTACTCAAAAATGACAAAACACACATGTTCAAGATGGGGAGACTAAAAGATTCTTTAGCTATGAGGTAAAACAATCAGGACTTTCTATGGGGGGGTTCAACCCTTATGACCCAACGCTTCCTCTGGCCGACAGATAGAAACCATCTGACTGCAGCATGTTCCATCAACAATAATAGTTTGTTTGCATGAGAAGATCCATCTGAGCAGCGATCTCTCTGTCAGCACTAACTTCCTGTTTACCTTTGTAGTGACGGCCAGACTAGCTCCCTGATCCATCAGAGCTGCAGCCACGTCTCTGTGTCCCTCCCTGGCAGCCAGGTGTAGAGGCATGTATCCAGAGACGGTCGTGGCATCTGGGCAAGCCCCGTTGGCCAGCAGCTGGTGCACGATGTCGGGCTTACCCAGTCGACTAGAGATGTGCAGCGGAGTCTGGTCATCCTGACACACAGATCCGAGCAAAAACACGCATTAACTCATTGTTAAACTAGCTACAGGAAAACAGCACAGACACAATCAGTTGTTGTCAAACAATTATTTGTAGCCTTGATATCATTGAAGGAAATTGCATCACCAAAAACACATTTAAAAAGCCTTTTTAAAAGTGTTTGGCAGCAAAACAAGACTAAACAGTGTGCTGACGTGTGTGCCTGCAGTGCAGAGGAGCAGGGAAATGAGGATGGGGAGAGCAGAACGGGCTGGGAGATGATTATTTAATCTTATTTATTGGGATTTTTTTTACACCCTACAGGCTCTGAGACTTAAAATAAATTTGAAACTGAGTTTTTGAAAGAAATCTTTGAGATTTGAAAAAATAAAAATCTGTGAGATTGCCCAATATGTTAGTAAATCTCTGAAACGAGGGAAAATCTGTACAACTTGACATGTATGATATGGAGATATAGCCCCAGTTAATACATACCCTTAGCAAAAAGTAGTATATTTAAGTGTACAACAAGTATACCTATTTTACAAAAAAGAAGGCAGAGTACTTGAAGTTTACTTTTTACAAGCTATATTTGATATACTATACTACGAATAGGAAAGTATAATTGGTCTTATACTGAAAAGTATAAAGAGAAGTTTAAGATTAGGTACATTAATACTGAGACTTAAACTTATACTTTTTTAAATGTTATATAAATATATCAAAGTTGTTCTCAATATTCTTTAAACTAATGCCACATATTTATTAGTTAAATATGTATAACATTATTTCACAAGCTAACATTATTAGCTTTGGAGCTAACAGGCTAAGCATGAAGCAGCTCTGTTCACATTTCCAGTTTCAAACTGAGTCATTTCTACATTCTCCTCTCTGTGGTTTCAGTTAAAAGCGCTGATTATCAGCATTAATAAAATGTTGCCATCGATGTGACAACATATTTTTTTAATTAAAAAAGACTACTGTATTGTTACAGTCTTTGTTTTACAGTTAAAGTAAATGTTTATCAAATAATGCCTAATGTTAGAACTAGTCAGAGTTCGCTTTAAAGAGGCAGGAGTTTAAACAGAGTATTTCAGGTACATAGGAAAAAATGTTGCAGTAAAATTTACAGTTTATAAAAATCAAAGAAAAGTAGGAATTCTCTCAGTGAGTAAAATGAGCTGTTTAACAAAAAAAAAAACTTTGGTGTAAGCAGAACGATCCTGCTCTGACTCTCCTCTGTAAAAACATTGTGGCTGATGATGACAGCGTACCTTGGCCTTTGCATCGACTCGCGCCCCGTTCTGAACCAGATATCGGACCACGCCGGACTGCCCGGCCCTCGCTGCCATGTGGAGCGCCGTCTCACCCCTCTGAAAAAACACAACAAAGAGAAACGGCTTCAGAGTGACTTCAACCCTCCCAGATCTCGTTAAGAGAAGGAGAAGCAGGAAAAACAGCGAGTCAGACAGATTCCCCTTTTTGCTTTCCACACACTATAACAACGTCCTGTAATTTTTCGTTTCCATGGTAACTTGGCCACAAACAGAGCGTAGGCGATGTAATAGTTTTAGAGGAGGGGGGAGTTAACTGTGCAGTCCTCTTTCCCCTCATTCCTTCTTCTCCCTCTCTGTTTGGTTGTTCACTCATCTTTTCTGTCTCTCATCCTCAATCGTTTTACCTCCTTCACTGGGATTCTAGAGTTAACGCAGTTCGTAGGGAAGTTTGGAGCCTCGCAGGATGACAGAAAGAGGTTCTTATGTATGCACACGGGGCTGTAATGAACCTAATCTTCTCCTAAACAGATTATCTCTGCTCTCAGCACAAATTACAGCAGTTGTGGAGACGGTTGAGGAATTGCCTCAAAGGATTTTGCGGTCATAAAAAAAAGCTGTGAACACGCGTTAAACCTGGTTGTAAACCAGGTTTTTGGGCCTCATGGTGAATCTATCTTTGCTCCTCTTTACAGTAACTCTCTAACTTATTCTTATAATTGTCTGTGTAGAATTATTATAACTTTTATCTCCTTTAAGGGGGGGGGGGGGGTGTGTTTCCAGGCACATATTTCAATTCAAAACTACAATAAAGTAACTATGTTACCTTCAGTTGTTATGAAAACACTGTATAAATAAAAAAAATAACTTGACTTTGCATCATAACCATAATCTAAACAGCTTTAAATTGGCTACTGCCTCGTGAAGAACCTCCTACAATTTCCAACATTCTCACTTCAACACATTTTCACAACAGTACTTCGGGGGAGGGGTGCTCGGTGGGGAGCTGGGCTGCAGACTGAGCTCCTGGGAGGAGCTTTGTTTAAGTAGGCGGAGCTTTGTACCAGCAAGCATTTAGGCAGCTCCACATGTCTGCCACAGGAGATTCAAGGATTTCTCAAACATGCATGAATGAGTCAAATCAACACTCTGGATATGTTTTTGATGAGAGAATGACATTATAACATGTTGTAAAGCTCAAAAAAGTCGATTTAGCATAATACCTCCCCTTTAATATATAACAGAATCCTTTCAGGAGAAAAAGTGGGATGTTTACAAACTGGAAGGTTGGCAGTTCAACCTCCTCTTCCCCCACCACACGTCAAAGGGTCTTGGGGCAGAAAACTGAACCTCATGAAGTTTTGATTCTCTGAATCAGTAAGTGAAAGGATGAATGTGATCGAAAGACACAAAAACACACAATCTATTCATGTTTCATCACTTTTTGTACAAGCAGATCACTCCGGAGTGACAGGAAAGTCAGATGATGAAGAACTTCCTGAACTCACCACGTTGCTTGTGTTTGGTGAAGCTCCGTGGTGGATCAGCTGGTGGACGATGTTTTCATGTCCCATGAAAGCAGCGACGTGGATCGGCGTCAAACCAGACTGTAGGGCGAGACAAAATAAAGGAACATCAGAGAAACATTTAAGTTTTAACTTGCAGACACAGCATAGACATTTCAACTAACAATGTTTGTTGACATTATTTCAAATTAGAATCACGCACACTGAAACGGGTATCTTAGGGTTGTAACTACATGTATCTTCTGAACATGTGAAAACACACACACCCAGCCTTACCTCTGTGACAGCTTGTAGAGACGCCCCGTGCTTCAGAAGCAGCTCCATCACTTTCAGTCTGTTCTTCTTACAGGCAATGTGCAGAGGGGTGAAACCATTCTAAAACATGAAAATAAAAAATAAGTACATTAAAAAGAATTTTTAAAAATCCCAGCAAATCTGTGTGTTGTTCTGTTGATCCTGCAGAGCTGGCAGAAGAAAACGTGTGTAAAGTATAATACAGAAACTTTTTAGTCCTGCATGAAAACGTGTGGAAACAATCAGGATCTCTCTAAAGCTGTAAAAACGACTCGGCTCTAAAATAGACAACTCAACGTGTACACCCCCCTCCCACACTTTGAGGTTTCCTGCTGAGTTGTATGACTTCATTTTCCAATCCATGTCCTTTTTCCCTCCTTATTCTCTCCAGTTATTAAGTCCCTACGCTCCAACCACACCCAGCCTGTTCTCATTACAGAGAGCAGATCCCGCTCTTACGTCAGAAAACTGGCTGTGGATGTAGTCCTAATTTTTTCCTTGGTGTTCTTTGGCCAACTTTTATTCTGAATTTGATGTTTTAAATAAGAAAAGAAAGAAGAAAATAAAGTTTTAATCCAACGCCATGTTTTAGCGTGAAATACACTTTAATGCAATTCGCCCACTTCCTCCTCCTCACCAGTGCCTTAGCGTTGGGGTTGGCTTTCTTGTCCAAAATGACCTTCGCCACTTTGTAGTGACCACAGTGGGCGGCCACATGCAGCGCCGTCAGGTAGTCGTTGGTCACGTCGTCCACCGGCACCTCGTGGTGCAGCAGCAACTGGACGCAGTTCAGGTGGTCGCCCTGTGTAGCCATGTGGAGAGGAGAGAGACCGTTCTGCAGAAAGAGACGAGATGAAGTGTTACCCACAATTTACACTGCGTCCGCTCTAACTTCCATGGTGAAAACAAACCCATTATAATCAGTTAGAGCATTTACACTGCATACGCTGCAATGTGCAAGTGGCGATTCACCCAAATTCGATAAGATTTTTGCTGGACGGTGGAGCAAGTGCGGAGTCAATCTATAAATAGCACACCGCACCAACAGGAAAAGGAACGAGCACAACAACAACCTCTGTATTTTCAAAATATTTCACCAAAGACAGATTACATTTTGTCAAAATCTTAGCTAAATTATTAAATAAATGAGTATATTTATACATACATGCTGTCAAGGTTTATCATTCTGTTTAGGAAGCAGATGGCAACATGCAGTGTGCAGCATATGCATACACACAAAACATGGATTTTATTTTGAAAAATAGATTCACAAAAAGACAGCGGTGCAGTTTCAGCTGTTGCTTTTGAGTCCGTCTTTCACAGAACCAATTAATTCGGTCTGACTTCTACATTTACCACTGGCTTTATTGCAAAATCCCGCATTTCTTGCACATGCTTCTTAGAGCACCTCGGTGCTTTGCAGCGGAGCTGAGCAGAGAGAATGCAGAGACGCATGCAGTGTAAATCTGGCGTTACTTTAGCTAGCAGTCTGCTAATTGTTTGTTGTAGGTGAGCTAAAAGTTGGGATGTGGATGAAATTTTTAATCCAACACCAATATCAAATCAGACTGTGGAATAAAAAACAAATAAAAAAAAACACCAAAATAAGGTGATTATCACAAGTATTAAGAATATTATGGATGTTTGTTTAGATGTTTAAATGTTTGTTTAGCTCATGATTTCTGCTGCAATTCACAGCTGAACCAATATGGCCTTTGAAAGCATTTTAGCTGGTTATTATGTATTTTGGCTCATAACTTCTCATCTCCATGAAATATTAGGAAAAGATCTATCTTCTGCTTTTTGTTGGAAGCATATTGTATCCTAAAAACAATAAATCCAATGTAAAAATAGCAGAAAAGATATACAACAATGTTACAAGGCTCATTCACCAAATCAACTTGATGTGTCTTGGAAAGCCATGAAATGAATATCATTTAAAAATTATGTGGACATTTGTTTCGCAAAAAAAGCCCCTCAGCCAATGACAGCGTGAAAATGTGTCATGTGACAAAGACGAGTATCAAAATACTTTGCTAACTGTTGCTATTCCGTAGCCAAAAAAAAGCCATACTTCGACATTCCAGATTATAGTCAAATTTGGAACAAAAGCAGACAAAATGTTCTTTATGTCAGTGGACCTTTTTAAGGGGTCACTAGAAAAACTTACATGACTGAATGTGATCTTATCTTTAACAAAGTGGCTCTTCAAAATGCATTAGCAGAAATAAAACTCAACTGAGTCTCCAGCTGACGTCAGCACACTTTTTCGAAATTGCTAGAAAAATTTAAACTACCAAAAACTCACAACAGATTAGGAAGAAAATGGCAGTCGCTGCTGACGACAAGTCAACATCCCTACTTAAAGAGGTGAAAAGAGAGAAGCTGAAAGTGCACCTTGGTCTTTGAAAGTATTGGAGCTCCTCTGTCCAGTAACATCTCCACCACCTGTTCATGGCCACTCCTGGCTCCACAGTGGAGTGGAGTTAGACCGTCCTGTAAAACAACAAGCTAATATTTAGATTTGGGCTTTTCATCAAACTGGGCTCTGTTTATTAAAAAATGTTGATTTTTGTGCTTATACCTTGGTCCGTGCATCTATTTTGGCCCCCCTCTCCAGCAGCAGTCGCACCATGTTGGTGTTTCCTCGTTTGGATGCTACATGCAGTGGTGTGATGTCATTCTGCAGAGAAGGTGAAGCAACACTGAGTCACTCAGCTGCACAGAGGAGAAAAACTTCCAACTGTAGCACTCAGATTGAAAGAAAGGATGTGATTGCACAGAACAGGCTTGCTGGTTTCATCTCACCTGGTTTCTCTGATTTTAATATTAGCTGACTGTCTGATCACTGAGTTATGTGTTAGAGGACAATATAGTCTTTTTGAGTACTGAAGGGAAAATGACTAAATATCCCCCTCTAGAGGAAAATAACCAGTTCAACTGCACCATTTTCAGCTGTACATGTCTTAGTACTGAACTTTTGTGTGTAAGTATTGTGGTACTGGTTGTGCCCAGCAATTTGATATCACACAAAAAACAAAACATTAATATCTATCTTTTAATCTAAAATTCCACATCCTACACCATCAACTTCCCCACCTTTAAATGTTTAAAAGCAGGAAAATATACTAAACTGTTGTTTAATTTATAGCCCAGACAGTGCAACAATGCTAAAACTTATATGTGACCTGTCACATCAAACTGAGGATTAAGTCAAATTTGGTCAAAATGACCTAATCACATTTTCAGATTTTCTTTGTAAGCTACATTTTGGTACTTGGATCATCCTAATACCACAAAAAAGAAGGTTATTCTTATGAGGCTTTTTGATGTTGTGTTAAAGAGGAAACCTCAAACTATATTTACTAGATATTAAGGTTTACTAGCTGAAATCCACACCATACCAACATTTTTTTTGACATAAAACCAATAAAAACCAATAAAAATAATCAAATCAAGCTAAAAGTCAACATCTCAAATGGTGCCAAAAGCCAAGGTTTTAAGAAGTGATTTGAAAGCTGACAGGGAAGCCACCTGTCTGATGCCCAATGGTAGGTTGGTCCACATTTTACGTGCAGCAGTAGGAAAGGCGCAATCCCTTCAAATTTACATTTGGTTTTTGGGATGCTCAGGAGCAGCTGGTCTGCTGAGCTGAGAGAACAGGAGGGGGAATAAGGGCGGAGCAGATCAGTGAGGTAGAGCGGGACAAGACCATTTAATGCCTTAAAATCAAATAAATTCACAAAATGTAGGAGCAACCACTACAGTGAGGCTAAAACTACTGCTCAATGAGGCTTCAAATTTTTTTCCAGATTATTTTCAGACATTTCATTGAAATGACCCACAGATAAGGTATTTATTCATTATATTTTGACAAAATGCAATTGTTGCAAATGTTTTAACCAATACACTACATCTGCATACTTCTCTACGTACCACTTTTTGACTTAATCCTTGGTTCGATGTGATGGCTCATATATTTTAGTGGTTGATTACAGATAAACTACAATGTTTGAGGTTCAAAACAAATCAAGCTGAGTTTGACAGGACACACAATCCTGCAGGATCAGTTCTCAACTAATCCTCTTTGCATTCCTACAGTCTGCAACATGGAGAAGCACAGGAATAGTTGCATGAAAGTTGCGAGGGGACAGAGCAGCCGAAGAATCACACACCGCACAGAAAGCAGGGTACCTACTCTCGCCTTGAAGTCCACCGCCGCCCCTCTGTTAAGCAGCAGCGTCGCCACGTTGATGTTGCCGTAGTGAGCAGCGATATGGAGAGGAGTAAAGCCGCTCTGAGAGGGACAAGACGGACACACAGAAGGAGGAAGAGAACGTTTATTTACAATAAAAAAAGGTAGAAAAAAGGAAGAAAACCTATTTCATAATGAGTCACGAGCAAAGCATGATGGGACTTTGCAGAGAACAGGAGCTAGACAAAAGGAGGCCTATAGAGCAACCCGAGCTGAGCAGAAGGGAAACATGCGGAAAAAACGAAAGTTAAACTCTACTTTTTCCTGGCAGAGGAGTTAAACTCAGAGATATTTTTTAGTAAGCTAGTCTAATCTAAAGCAATAAAAGCAAAGACAGGCTGGGACTAGTGACCAGCAGCAGTTCTTGAATGAATGACATCCTCTGCAACAATTTTTTTTTTGTATTTTACTGTAACAGTAATGGAGCAGAAGAAGAAAAGAGCTAATTTTAGGTTTTTGGGAACTGATATTGTCTTTACAGCAGGTGGACCAACACAGTGTTAATTTATAACCAACAAAACAATCGTAGCACAAACACACAGTGTGTAGGTTTGTGAGGGGAAATAAACACACAATATAAACAAACAAGCCCCTTTAAATGGATAGTTCAGATCGTTCACAGTGGGGTTCCGTTGAAAAACATGTATCAATATCTTACCTGTTACAGGACTAAATAAATGAGCTAACAGCTAGTCTGAGCAGGACCAAAATGGACGGCTTCCGTTTTAAAACAACTCCAGTTTGAAAAAAAAAAATCGCTACAGTTCTGCAAAAACATATTTAGAAACATTTACATCATTCTAAATTTCCCATTACACAGTTAAAACAACAAAAATATTATATAAACACTTGCTTAAAGTGCCCCAAGCTGCATGGGAAGTGCTACTGATAGTGTTGCTGCAGTTTATACTTACAGATAATCACAACTTTCTATATAAATAATATTATATGATGATATTAAGACTTAAAAGTGAAGTTGTGTTAAAGTAGCAGCAAGCTTGTTTGATCATAGCCCCATTCAATTTAGCTGTTAGCTTATTTAATTAAAAATAAACAGGTTATTCAAAAAGCTATCTACAACAAGTAAGATATTAAACAGTCTTTCCTCAGAACCCCACTTCCAAACATCTGAACTACCCCATGAGGCTGCTGTCAAATAAAATCCAGTCAAATCAAGTCACTGATGTGATTTTAAACTGTTTCATCTGACAGAGTTTCCAGAAACCATCCATGAAGTAAAACATGCATCTATATTTCTATATATCTATATTGCTCGATATAGTTAAAGGCTAATCTGGATAGAAAAAGAGCAATTTAAGGAATCAATCGGCTTAAAAACAAATAATCTAAACCTTTCAGGGGGATATCAAAATGGCTTCATTGTACTAGAATAATTAAAAAGCATTAAACAAGAAAACAGTTTTTGATGATGGTGTCTTAGGGCTTTTGTAAATAAACAATTTTAAAAAGCAGGTAGGAGGGGCAAATATCAGAGAAAAATCTATGAATTTCACATTCATAATATTTACATGGAAACATATTTAATCAGGTTAAAAACGGATTTTAACATTCATTAAATTTATGTTGCATCAAATGCATTTGAGCCATAACTTGTATCTCAGCGATGTGTTGCATCTAACACAATCAAACATGGACCGTAACTTAAATATAGGTCACAAATAGGCAGCTTTAAATTACATAACTACTAGCCTTTGTGGAACAAAAATTAAAATAAACTGAAATTAATCAACCCAAAATAACTCAGCATAACTGAAATTCCAGTTCTTTCAAGCAGGAAAACGCTGCATTCACACAAAGCAACGTCTACACGTGATGCAGGCTTGAAAACAGGTGGGACGCAAAAGCATTCATGCCAGCATTTAGCGTTCATGCTAGCAGACAGAAAGCTTTGCAGTGGGTGAGCATGAGTGAGGAGAGGGAAAGAAGGAAAAGAAAGAAACTTAGAGAAGAACATGTACCTCTGTTGTCCTATTCACCATCATCTAGAGAGGGAAAAGAAAAAAATGGGAAGGGGAAGGAGGAGGGAGGGAAAGAAACAAATCGAGGGAGGTAAAGGTGCAGAGGAGGAGAGAATGGGGGGGTGGTTAGTGCACCACAACGAGAAGTACAGCAACACCGACATGGCTGCACCAAGCTGTCAGATGGATGTGGGACAATGAGGACAAAGAAAATCCAAAACAAATTCATAAAAAAAATTTTAAAAAACTTAAAACAGAAACTGCTCTGGTTCATTTTTAGAATGAGACCTAAATAATGAAGTTTACTGTCCTTTTATTAGAAAATGTGCTCAAGACTTCAGTGTTGTTTTCCTATTAAAACATCCTGGGACAAATCTTTATGTCTAAAGCTGATGAGTTCTACTTCAAACGACTCATCATGAGTTATAGCTGCAGGTGGATTTTTACTGGGAAATAGTGGTTTCAAAAAGAGAAAGAACAAAATAATTCCTTCCAAATAGAAATAGTGAGTCTTCCAAAAAGAAGAAAAAATGATTATGGATTATGGTAGAGAAGTCACAAGGATGTGTAGGTCTGAAAAACAAAAAGAGCGACTCACACCGTGTCTCGCTTTCTTGGGGAGCGTACGGACGGCGAGGGCAGAAACATCCTACCTTTGACTCCACGTCGGCGTTGTGGTCGCTCTGGAGGAGGAGGGCGGCGGCCTTGGTGTCGTCTTTCCGTGCGGCGATGTGCAGCGCTGGGAGGCGAACCTTCCCCTTCGTATCGTTCTCCAGCAGCAGGGAGACCACCTGATCGTGGCCCTGCTGCAGCGCCACCGCCAGCGGAGTAAAACCATCCTGTGGACCAACACAACCAGCAGAGGATGTCATTAGGTGTGCATGTTTTAACTCCACCTCTTTAAATATCCTCATTAAAGGCATCTCTTTCCTTAAAGGAGAGACATTATGTTTTTAAATCCTTCTTTTTCACATTTAAATCCTTTAGTTGTAAAGTGGAACCGCAATGCTTTGCTCTGAATTCCTCCTAATTGTAACTCCACAAGCCCCCCTTTCACCCCTTTTCTGAGGTGTCTCTCAGATCAACTCGTTTTCAGGCTTCAGAAAACATCTTTTCTGCACTCCTAGAGACTCCAAGTACACAACAAAATATATTTACCGGCTAAAAGAAAGTGGTTGTTTTTCATGATATGTCCACTTTAATATTATTATCTCTAGAACCATCAACCTCGCAGTTCACTTGGTTAAATTTTGAACACTGCAGTGCAGGTAAAACCTGTATAAAACAGCATATTTTTTGTATCTGCTACTGAAAAAGTCAACCAGAATGAATCAGACTGCTTTGAAGTGGTTAGCTGCTCTTTTTTTCTGCAGCTGTTGCCTCACTGAGTAAAGGTTGGTCATATAAATCAGGCAGAGGCTTCTAATGTCTGACTGTGAGGACGATGAGAGACGTTCAGGGTCAGCTGCAGGGCTTTGCCTCCAGCGCCATATATTGGTATTCCATTCTCATGTGCTTTTCAATGACACTGCCATCTGCGTTTCTTTTTAGTGTCGATTAAAAATACAGAAACACAGGAGTGGGCTGTCCTTTCTTCTAAAAGGAGACCAGAGATGTTAATGTCCAGCAGCTGATCTTAACGACAAGTATGTGACAGGAGCTCGAAGCACACAAGCTACAAAGGTTTGAAGACCTCAACAAAATCACTTTTATGATTGTGTTTTTAATAATCCTAAAACTGTGCCTGGATTCATCTAACTTCACTGAACCAAAGGTAGCTTAAGTTTAAAGAAGTGATGGACCGATGTCCAGATGAGATAATGAGACAGATCTTTGCAGAAACTTGAAACTAACTCTTAAGACATGTTCACACGGCAAGATAATTGTGTCAATTTTTGACCAGATTTTCTCCTTCTGACAATAAGGATGCTTCATTTATCGTGATTACTCTAAAGATATCTTAGAAGATATTCCTGTCGTGTGTGGTGTGTTAGGAGTGATCTGGTCGGCTCGGAAGGACGTTTGCACCGCTCCGTTTTCAAATTGTGAATATTCAACATGTTGGAATGTCTCGGACTGAGTGTGTGGTGTTCCCCGAGGACTAATGAGCTTGCAGCCTGTTGAATGTGATGTGCAGCCAATCAGAAAGCAAGGTGACGGAAACACGGAGAAAACAAGACAAAACAAGAACATCTTTTTGTTTTGTTTTGTTTTGTTTTTCTCTGGTAAAAACGGTCTACTAACTATCACCATTGCTTCTTCCTTGTCGGCCATGTTTATTTTTTCGGAACTCACATTAGATCTTGTGAGGTTTCGCGAGATTTCCTGTCTGAACGTTCGTGAGTGAAATCTGTTGGTGTGTTGTCTTCGCTGTGTGGCCGTACATCACACTGTAGGACCAAACCTGTTATATCTATGATTTTTATCATCACGTGTGGGGTCTGTCAGTCCTTGAAAACCTTGTCGTGTGAATCAAGCCCTACAGATTCTCTCAAAACACTGCCACAGCTGATTATTTATTTAAAAAATCCACACTCGACCTTATTTTGTAAAACAAACCAGGATATAAAAGCAGCACTTGGATAAAATGTGTTGATCTGAAAGTGTCTTATAAAGAAAATAAAAAATGTTTAGCTTCTTGAAAACCTTGAGTGCTCAAAAAGTAGTTCAGAGCCTCGGTCTAAGATGAGCTGAAGGGAAATGTAGCTGCTAATGGACATTAAGAGAGAGATGCTGCACTAACACACACACACGAGCAGATGCTTTAATCTGGCTTCATGGATCATCGGTGCAAAAAAAAATTTCCTCTCACAGATTTTGTTTATGTTTACGCAGGACTCCAACTGTCTGGACAACACGGACTCAGCATCTCTACACACCCCCGCATCGAAGCAGAACCTTCCCTCAGAGATGCTTCAGAACAAAACTGAGTCAAAGGAGAGCTTCTTCAAACACACACATTTATCATCTCATCCACAAACACACAGAGTCACACCCACAGGAACACAAACTTATTCAGATGCTTAAAATTAGCTGTTTATAAAGGATTTCAAAGAACAGCCAGCTCAGAGCAAAACTCTCCTGTTTCATCTGCTTTATTATGGATTCAGAAAAAGGCACAAAGCAAATTTGATGTCCTAAAAATACACAGAGAGACGACAACATAAAAGGAAAGAAAGTTTTTATTTTAATCTTCAAGCTTTGAAAACCTGCAGTGACGCGGCAAAAAATTCCATTTCTAAAACAGAACCAAACAAAGCTAAAATAAGCTAAAAGACTCAAAACTCAAAGGAGGCATTATTTAATGAAGTTTGTCAATTTTTTAAATTTTTACTTTTCATAATTTGACCCAGCCAAATGCGGGACAATGTTTTAACGTGTGGGAGTGAAAGATGCAGACCAGTCCTGCACAATTTGGGATATCTGGTCACCCAATTCAAGACCGGCTGAAACAGAGCGAGACGAAGTGAAGTCGGCCCCAGCAACCCGGCCAGAACAGAACCCCAGGTCTGTGGGTCCCAGAAATTAGGCTGGAAGTGGGCCATTATGACAAATGCAAACCCGTTTTGAAACCAGGCCGGGCCTTACAATGCAAAAATGTCATTACTAAAAGCTAAAGCACATGTGCCAAACTCACGGCCCGTGGGCTAAATGTGGCCCTCAACAGCATTTTATGTGGTACCCGAGAGCATCAAAGATGTATTAATTTCTTTAAAATAAGCTTATGATGCTTTAAAGTCAGTACTGACCATAAACTACATCTCTCATAATGCATGTTGATCATTTTACCCACCAAGTTACGACATCCCACCACTAGCTGTGGGATGCATCTGAGCTTCCATCTGAGCTGCACAGAGCTCAAAAGTAGTCGGCAGCTGTGTAAAACCTAAACTTTGCTGCTTTTCATTGGCTACTTTTGCTGCAGCCTAGTTGTGCTGTGAAGTAGGAACTTCCTACTTACAAGTTGTAAATTTAAACTGAAATGCCCCTCCAGTAAGAATTCCCTGTCAGAAAGTGGGAGAGTTCAGAATTCAAGATGGCTGCTACTCACTACAACTCATCAGTGAGTAAAACTCTCTTACTTTTAATAGTATTTCTGTATCAATTATTTCACATTTAGTCAGTCATACACATAGTGTTAAAACGGTTTCTATGCAGGAAATACCAGGTAGAGCTCAGTTATTGATAGCAGTGCTCAGTCGTAGCGATGAGACGAGGAGAATAACATTTCTTGTTTAGTCGAAGTGAAACATGGAGCATCCAAGTAAATGACAACTGGCCCTTTGAGGGCCACCATGATGCTCATGTGGTCCTTAGTGAAAATTAGTTTGACACCCCTCAGCTAAAGGAATCAGAACTTTAGCTAAATGCTAGAACAAGCAGAACACTAGACTAGCTAGAAAAGCTAAAAGTAGCAAAAGACTAGTTAGAATCTTGAAGTAGCAAAACAGTAGCTATAAGCTAAATGCTGAATCAGTTTTTACACAAATATGCACAACAGTATGTCTGTAAAAAAACAAACAAACATATTCTCCAATAAACAGATTAAAAAATCTAAAATGTAGAAAACAAGACATTTTATGATTTCTGCTGCCTCGAGCTTTGTTGAAATGCCTAAACATGAATGATTAAACACGCAGAGATGCCTCCAACATGGATATAGATTTCCCTGCATGAATTATTCACTGCATGTCCCCCTGGAGGAGACCGCGAGGATAGAGAGAGGAGGGGAACGAGGAGATGTGGTTGGAAAACAGGCTGAGGAGGAGACATATGCAGACAAAAAAGGGAACAATGGAGGGAAGAGATGGAGCCGGCTGTGAAACGTCAAGGACAAAGATCTGAAAACATCACAGTTGTTTCCAAAAATGACAAACAGGCAGCTTCAAGTTCCTGCATTTCGATTTACACATCATCCCTGAACTGCTGCTGACTCCATCTTCTTCACTCAATCCTCATCATCACTTCAGTTCAGAAAAATAACTGAACTGACAGAGCCGATAACGCTGAATATTACGTCTCCTAAATGAGCCTCAGGTAGAAAAACCTCAGGTCGTAATGTTTCAGGTCGATTATACGAGTAGGATAAATGAGTGTGGGGACGAAGGGAAACTATTACATGCTGCAGGATGCAAACACGCATTATGATGGTTCCATTTATGGCGAGTGCTTTTACCTCAGTGGCGATGCTCTGGCTGGAGCCTTTGTCGAGCAGAAACTGCACCACGTCCAAGTGATTCTCCTGCGCGGCCATGTAGAGCGGAGTGAAGCCATTCTAGAAAAACAAAACAAAACAAATAGGTTTCAGAAGACTGCAACAAACTGTCTAAACACCTCATTAGCTACAGAAACAAACACAAGATGTGTGTATTTATGTATATTCAAGCAAAAACCAACAGTTCAAGATGGCCTCCACCAACTGACCTCAGCAAACACTAAAATTACGCTAACTCAGCCAATTTCAGATATTAAGCTAAAATTTTGATGAGGTAGAACACTAAAACAGCTAAAAAAAACTTCATTTCGAAAAGATTATCCTGGTCCAAATCTCCGACATAAAAGGAGGTGGAGACATTTAATCAGTGGTGGACTTCCTGTTAAAAGGGAGTTTTTCCTTTCCACTGTTGCCAATGTGCTGCTCAGGATGGGAGACTGTGAGGAAGTGATTTAACACAATCTGCTGGCTTCCTTAGTCTTTTTGTGTACAGCGCCCTAAAACGATGTATGTCCTAGTCACATGACCAATTTTAATCACTCTAGTGGGTAAGATTTGCTCTCCGTGTGCTCATTTAGTCTCTACAGTCACCACTTTGAGAACAAGGCTTGGAACAGTTTTTGATATAGTCTAGTATTAAATGACTCATTAAGGAGCTCTGAATCTAATCTGAGCTTTTTAGTTGTTATTTGTAATATTTGTACTAGCTCGCTGAATTGAAAATAACATTTGTAACAATAAACTAAAACCACTTTTGTACAAAACTATTTAACAAAGTTTAAGGAACTAAAAGTCTAAAACGGTTCAACTTAAATACTGCCCACATACCTCCATACGCTTTTTCAGGTTGGATGGCGACTTTTTGTAGGCCGTGATTACGTTTGTTTGGCAAAAACAGCAAACACTTAAAACGAAACAAATTGCTTTTTTGTCAACTACCTCAAACATTTCAGGTTTAAGATGAGGACACTGGATGCTCAGTAGAATGTAGCTAGTACTGAGTAACAAAAGCAAAAGAAATGTAGTGAAGTTTAAAGACTCGTTTTATTGTTAAAGCAGAGTAGAGGAGTAAAAGTAAAAGTTTAAAATATAATTCAACTCAAGTAAAGTACAAACTTATTTACGTACAGTACTCAAGTAGAATTACTTGAAACTGCTTGTTTCATTTAGTAAAATGATCTGAAATGTATTTTTCTTACACTTTATAAGTCACAGTTGTGGAAAGCAGAGATGGTTTTAAAACCAGAAACCTGTCAGAGTGAACATTCTGTCACTTCTGAATGTTCCTCACAGCTGATAACACTGCAGATAAAACCACCCTCTGAGCTGGGCTGTGTGTGTGTGTGTGTGTTTGACACTACAGTAAGAACACACATTTTAATAGCAACACATATACACTCACCGGCCACTTTATTAGGTACACCATGCTAGTAACGGGTTGGACCCCCTTTTTGCCTTCAGAACTGCCTCAATTCTTCGTGGCATGGATTCAACAAGGTGCTGGAAGCATTCCTCAGAGAGTTTGG
>JARVJO010000125.1:16654089-16666584 GCA_031762555.1 Cynodonichthys magdalenae | reverse complement strand
GAAGTCTCTTGGAGGAGAGACGAAATGTTTCATTAAAGAAGAACCTGTCCAGAGGACCTACTTATTTTTTCCTTTTGTTTTTATGATTTGCATACTTTGGCAGAAACAACCTTTTCCCCACCTATAAATAACTTTGCATCACTGATATCACAGCTGGTAACTATTAATAACTTAACAAGATGCTTCAAAAATGACTTTTAACCTCAGTCTTAAAGTGCATCAAACTGGATTATAAGTGTTTTATATCAGAGGATCAATTCTGCTGTATTTCTTAGGCCTGGAGACGATGCACCTGCTGACCCAGGCCAAGAGCTACGAGCTGAGGGTCGACATGGAGGACTTTGAAGGTCAGAGGGTCTTCGCCCACTACTCAGCCTTTTCTGTCGGCCCAGAGTCAGAAGGATACAAGCTCAGCCTGGGGACATTCGTCAAAGGAGCAGCAGGTGGAACACCGGCTTTACGAGCAGAGTTTTGATAATGACTTAAAACACATTTCCTCAAATTGAGTTTTAAATGCTTTGACTTTGTTTCCCCACTCTAGGAGACTCTCTAAGTCTTCACAACGGACAGAAATTTACCACCACAGACAAAGATCAAGACACACATGGCTCAAACTGTGCCAGGCTGGTATACGGAGGGTTCTGGTATGCGGCGTGCTTTGGTGCCAACCCCAACGGCATCTACACATGGGGTCCTTCCCCCCGTGCAGCTGGTGTGCAGTGGAACACCTTTAAAGGCCTTGAATACTCTCTGAAAACCATGATAATGAAGATTAGACCAGTTGCTACGTAGAAACTGAACCAACAGTTGAGAAAACATCTCCAGGATTTGACCAAAACAGCTACAACTCCATCAACTTAGAATGATCTTAGTCTTAAATCCTAGCATGAAAGGAGGCAGGTGATATTTATTTCTTCCACAAATGCTAGCTCATTCATTCTTAAAACATTCAGTTACCTCATCAGTCAATTTTTGTACTTCCATCTATGAAAACACATTTCATTCTAACTGAAACAAAGAACCAAACAGAGAAACAAATTAAATTGCATGTTTGTTTTACAAAGAGAAAAAGCTCTGAGCTCCAGGTCCTCTACCGGCCCCTGCTGGCTGATCCACAGTACTGCACAATCTGCAGCAGGAGATAAATGCTCTTGTTTAGCCTGGGACTCTGTAAAATCCTGACATGTAAACAATAAAATCTGTCTCAGTTTGTTCTGTGGACATTTAAAATACACACAACAAAAAATTGTCTTATTTTAGTAAATATTTAATAATGTTACTGATGTTACAAAGTGCATTTTCTATTAAAACAAATGAGTTATTGAGAAAAAACAACCCTAATGTGGATTATTTTAATGTATTATGATACAAACATAAAATGATCATATAAAGTGTGTGTTCTGTCTGAATGTGTGTGTTTTGCTTCCTCTGATTTGCTGCCATCTGATTGGCTGCCCGGCTACTGCAGTCTGTTTTCTCAGCACTTGAGTTACAGATGGAAGGTGCAAAACATACTCTTCATCAGCTCCGTTTCCTGTCACTCCTTTCACATTTCATCTAACCAACGAGCCCCTTGATCTGTGATCTCAGGTGTATTATTAGAGCCTTTTTTTAAAGGTTCAAACTCCCAACGTAAGACACATCATGCCTCATTACGTCTTTGTACAATTGGCCAGCAGATCCTGCTAATTCCTTATTGGTTGGCAGAGATGACGTTGCTTTGAGCTGATGTAAGGTTTTATAAAGAAAAACCAGGCAGAACTCGATCCTGCAGGGTCATGCTTCTCTAAATACATTTTTTCGGCTGCATGAATTCCAACCTCTCTGTGTTCAAACTGTGTCACTGCAAACACAAAAAGCTCCAGAGAGAAGGAGAGCATCAGCGTCTGTGAGACCGCTTCCTGATTATCATCATCTCTGAAAGAGACGGAGCTATGCTCATGAATAAATTAACATCTGTCCTGAAACAGAAAGCACGCGAGGCACGCAGGGTTCCAACAGGGACCAGCACCACATGTAAACATACAAAAATCTTCCTCTGATTATGGAAATAACTTGATTGCTATTGGATTTTTCAGGAGATATTGATTTGGTTAGAGACCCTTAAAGACAGCGGCTCAGTGAGGCTGCACTGAGGCGCTGCAGTGGAATCATGGAGCAATGACTTTATACCCACAATCACGTTTGCATACTAATATTTGCAAATTTTTTAAAGGGGGTGGGGTGAGGGGAGTATTGTGCAAAATTGACTTTTTGTGCTTTATATCTTGTTATAATGTCATTCTGTCATCAAAAACATCCCCAGAGTGTTGCTTTCACTCATTCATTCATGTTTGAAAAAATTATTGAAACTCATGTGGTAGCCATGTGGAGCTGCCTAAACACATGCTGGTACAAAGCTCCGCCTATTTACCCAAAGCTCCTCTCTGAAGCTTAGTCCCCAGCTGAGCTCCCGCCCCCACAGAGCACCCCTCCCCCACACAGCTCCACCAGACTGGCAGCAGGAGAAATACTTCATAACAAATCACTTTGAATTCATGGCAAAATGCATCTTAAAAATGGTGGATATTCATGATTTTAGTGCAAAACAGAGCTTCACAATGAGCTAGATTTATTGTTTTGTACAACACAATACAACGCTCCTGCAGAAGGTTGTAAACAGCATAAAACACTGTTGTGAAGCTGAAGTAGAAGTGTCTGAAACGGTAGGAGGCCAGTTTACAGGAGTTTAGATGCAAAGACAAATTTTATTTTTATATATGCATCATTTTAATAACAACTGAAGGAAATAGTTACTTGTTTGTGGTATAGAATTGGACTACAGGCCTGGAAAATACATAAATACTCCCCTTTTAAAAAGTCAAAATGATAATTGGTATATTTTTTTTAATTGTCAAACAAATAAAAGCAAGTTACAAAATTCTAAAAGTTCCAAAAACCACAATTCACAGCACCAATCTCAAATCTAATCCCTGATGTAATGTAATTTTATTCACACACATAGTCAAACCACTTCGAGGAACGTGAAGATCATTGTCTCGTCTAAAAACGGTTCATGTTGGCTCAAACTTAAACCCTGACATTAGAGGGCAGCCTGTTCTTTCTCCTCCAACATGGCCACCTGAGGAGAGGCAGTGTAGAAACCTCACACTAATAACTTCCTGCTACCAGAGTGCATGAGCAGTGGCCCTCAGCTCATAGCGTCTAAAGCTAATTAGAGGATTGCCTGGAGAATCGATAGAGCACTTCAGCTGTATGTACAACATCACTGCGTCGACTATCTGCTGACTGTCAGGGCTCCGGCTGCGACGGGACACAAAACGCTGAGCTGTGGGACCCTGTTTATTAGGCTTGATTGGTTATTATTCTTCCTTTACTTGACATGAACAGATAGATTAGCATAATTTCTGAAATAAAAAGAAACTGGATAGATGTTAGATAGATGTTGGAAACAACCTCATTTCGCCTTCCTGTTTGCTGTGGATCAGGACTCAAAGCTGCAGTTAGTTTTAGTTCAAATTAAAAAAAAGGCCATTTTGTAAAGCAAACATCCTCTTTTCTGCTATTGTCTCCGTCACTGTCAAGAAACATGCTTAATGCCGAAAATAATCTCAGTCAGGAGAATTCAGCAAAGCTTACAGTCATTATAAAACACCCACAGATTTGTTCTAATCCGTTGCTTTATGTTTGCTGGAGAGGCAGAGGATGCTGTTGCACTTGTCTTAGATTATTTAACAGAACCACAGCTCCTCTGAACACTGTCTTGAAATGGTCTGTTGGTTCAAGCACAACTCTAAATATACTACATTTAAAATAATCAAAAATAGATTTAAAAAGTCTCCCTAATTTCTTTTGTCTTGCCCGCGAAAACAAAAATTGGAAGCCTCTGTCTGTAGGGTCCGATCCAGGCAGCTGTCCAGCCGGTCACCTTCAAAAAGTCCAATGAAAAGTTGTTTTTCTCACCTGAACACACACACAAAGTCACTTCCTGTGTGTGTCGTGACTCTCTGCTGGATCTGATCCATGGATCAACAACAAGAGCACACACAGCCTGAAAATATCCCATCATCCTGTCTGCTGGGATTCTCCTTTTTCAGGAGACATGGCACTGATCCCCCCACAGCCACAGCATGACTAAGACCCCTCAATGCAGCATCAAATTTACACAATTTCTTTTAAAACAGATTTAATTAATATCTAATTCAATGAGTCTTTACTTACAGACTCAGAACTTTGGGAAAAAAAGGGAAGAAATTTATTGTACTAGTTAGGCTTGGACAGTATGACAGTATTTTGGTATACTACAGTATTAAAACATGTGACAGTATTAAAAATTATGACTATATGTTAGTTATGTGGGATATGGGCACCAGTGACCCCCCTGACCCTGAAAGGAAGAAATTTTTGGTGATTTAGTTTTTTTTTTCCTGAGACAAGCGAGCTCCTCATTGCAGATGAGGAAAAACATACTAACTTTATCGGCATGAAGACTGGTTTAAGAGTATGCAGCAGCGCAGATACAACCATGTCAGGGCCAGATTATTTTGAAACTTAAAACCCTAAAATGACACGACTGTCCGTATTTTAATTTGTGCGACATAATAAGAGGCAAGAATAATTTGTGTAATTTGATAACTAAAAATCCTCGAGGCAAATTATCTAAATACTGTTATATTCAGCACACTTTTGTCTGGCCGGAATGTTATTTGTGTTACACAACACTACGACATTTGCGCTTCCACTAACAGTTACTCTGTTGACGCGTGTAAGCTAAGCGCTATATTTAGATACAGAAGGAGACGAGTCCCAAAAGGAAGCGCTCAAAAAACAGAAATTGTAAAAAGCATGAGATCATTTAAAACTAAACAGAAAAGATGACAACTTGCAATGCGCTGCACGTCCTCGATGTTTCTGCACCGGAACAAAAACAGCTGATGCATGTACTGAACATGTTCAGAGCTAACAGGTATTGTTTATGTTCTCTTTGCAAAATACGTTTACCTGAATCTGTGCTAATCTGTCATGTTACGGATGTACAAGGAGGTATATTTTGGCTAACGCTACTTGTGCTGACTAATCATAGCGGCTACCTGGCAGGGTATTATTTAACAGTGTGGAAGTTGTGTGATTAAAACCACTTTTACTGTAAGTGTGTCAAATAAAAATAAAAGCACAGCAACAGATTGACAGCTTGAGCTGAAACATTTATTTGTTGATATGCTTCTATTTTAACTCAAATGAGATACTTGAAGCGAATATTTCAAGTTTTTATAGTTTAAAGTATTTATAGAAGATAGTAGGATTTTTTTTTCTTTTTTGCTGCTGCTTTTTATGACCTTGAAACCCGTTATTAGCCTTCATTTATTACTGCTGATATATTTGTCTGTAGCTAACCAGTCCAGACTAAATATTTTGCCTAAAATGGGAACCCTGCCCCAACCTAATAAAAACATGAATTTACTTTTAACTATTTACTATTAACAATAACAAGTGAACTTTACAAAACTCAATGTGCAACACCCTCATTTTTATATTACCAATTAAATTAAATTAAATTTCTAACCAAAATATCACATTCAGTTTTCCAATCCATAAATATGAATTTACAGCATTTAGTTTTTTCATTCATGGTTAAAACTGATTCGGAGGGCCTCCTCAAACCTCACACATAAATACAAGCAAGTGGACCTTAAAATGCATGAATTACATACAACTGGTATTGTAATTGTACTTTGATTGCAGCAGGGTAGATTACCCCTTTACAATATTAAATCATTTTTATTTCTCATAAAAATGCTTAGGTAATTACTCCAGAACATGACAATTTTTAAAAATCTGATTACACAATTAATCGATTAGTAAAATAATCATTAGCTGCAGCCCTACACAGCACAACTAGGCTGCAGCAAAAGTAGACGACAAAAATGCAGCAAATTGTAGATTTTACACGGTTGGCTGCCGGCTACTTTCAAACCCTGTAAAGTTCCACCTAGTGGTGGGTTGTTGTAATTTGGTGAGTAAAATCAGCAACATGCATTATGTGAGATGCAGTTTATGGTCAATGCTGGCTTTAAAGCATCATAAGCTTTTTTTAAAGACATTAATACATTTTTTGTAGCACTCAGGGGCCACATAAAATGTTGTGGACGGCCACATTTGGCCCGCCTTGAGTTTGACATGTGCTCTAGAATGTTTAGCTATATGCAAGTACATGTTGTTTCTCCATTAATTATTATTATACAACATGCCAGAGACTATTCCCACCCCAGTAATATTGTATACTGCAGTATGAAAATGATCAGTACAGCTGAACCCTAGCACTAGTTCACACTGGCAGATAGGACTTTGGTTTAGAATAACATCTGGATAACAAAAAAAAATCTGTGAGGCTTGAATCAGTGACTGATGCCACCTTTCCTATTCTAATATGGAATGGAAAATTAATTTAGGGGTTAAAGGAAGCGTCTTGAACCAGCCATCCTTTTCTTATGTAACTCATCAGACTACGATATTTCCCTTTTGTGTTCTTCTCCTGCTCTTTATGACTATTTTTCAGACAAGTCAAGAAAAGCTGCCACACAGTCTGAGTTTATGACATGTATGAAGATATTTGACTCAATATAAGCTGCTTCTGAATAGAGAAATCACTCAGAATCAACAGGATGTGCTAAAAATGCACATTTTCACTTTCAGTCAGAAAACATCTCATTGTTTGTCAAAGTGACACCAAGATGAAGACTAATCTGTGTACAAAACAAAAGCGGTTGTGTTGAGTGAAATAAAAATGCTGAATCTGCCTGTGTGTGTGTGTGTGTGTGTTGCATAAATGAATTAACTGTCCCAGTTTTAAGTGTCTGTCTTCCACTGCAGAGGAAAAAAAAGAGCAAACGAGGCTGCAGGGAGGCGGAGGAACGGAGGATAAAAGGCCTATAACTAACTAACATTCTCATCCTCTTTGTCAGTCTCTCCATCTTTTCACCCCCCACCTCCAGTTTCCTTATTCCTTCTGCCACCACTCATACGACTCACTCCACGTTTCCCACCAAGCAGCAACTCTTTATTTTTTTTAAATTGATTTCATGCTTTTGCTTTCCATCCCTTTTTTTGCAGCATGTTGAGGATGTGTTAGTTCTCCCCCGCACCACAAACCCCTCCACGTCTCCTCCGTCCACCAATCACAGCACTTGGCAGGCTCTGCACCAGTCCAACCCTGCAGCTCCCTCTGTGTCGATGAGCTTTTGTATTCTGGGGCCATAAATACGTCATCTTTAGAATCGTCTTCCATCAGAAAAACACCTTTTTTTAACGTCACTGTTAAAACCTCGCTCTCTAGCCAAAACAGAGAAAATTATGTTTTTCACTGCTGTTTCCTTGAAAATAACCTTATCCACAATGTGATGCAGTATTCTGAGATGCCACGCTCAGAATATGTGCTGTGAATGACTGGCAGCTACTACCACACTGGATTTTAGCTCAATAAATGAAAAGTTGACTGAGTTATAACCGTTTTTGTTTTGGCTAATGTCAGTTAGCTGTGATGGTAGATGCATATCAAATTAAATATTTGCTGAAAGTTTAATTAAATCCTTCCAGTTCATGAGATATTTTGCTAACAGACAAACAGGATTGACTCTGACAGATAATACTGCAGCTTTTGTACTTGTAGGATTCTGTATTGTGGATGGCACAAAACACTTCTATCTGACAAGAAAGCTAATCTGTTATACTTTAATTACAAACTTTAGGACCATAAATTGAATATGACCAGAAGATAAATGAATAAATAAGCAACAAGAACCTAAATTTCCAGGTATAGAAAATAAAAAAGGCCACATTATTTCTGAAAACCTACAAACTCCGTATGGAGTCAAATTTAAAGCATTTGTTGGCAGGAAGGAGGAAGAACACCTTCAGACATTAGGATGAAGAGAGGTGGGGGCAGAGGAGGAAGAATGAGGAGGCTCCTGATACGAGTCTGGGCTTAAATAAGTGTCAGGGGATTAATATGGTACAATGCCTTGTCACAGGGGACCTTTTTAAATGTGAACCCTGTATGTGTGTGTGTGTGTGTTTGTGTTCCAACCCCACCCCCCCACCCCCCCAACCCAAAATCCCAGAAGCAGAACAATACAGCCTTCTGCCAGTTGACAGCCTGAAGGGAGGGAGGTATCGATAGACACCCAGGAAGACGAGAAGAGTAAACGATAAAGAGTGCATCCCTAAAATAACCCTCAGAAGAAGCATCATTACCACCTCCTCCCTCCCTCACCCCTCTCATGACCCACATCCCACCTCTTCTACAATTCTCATCTCACTCTGAAGGTAATGACACCTCAGTCATGCTTCGAACAGGAAACCTCTCTGAGATGATAGAATTCACTCGACAGCAGGCAGCTAATGATGTTACAGCTTTTTTTTTTTCCTCCCTAAAGCAGGGCTGTGCTTTGCTCAGATACTGAAAAAAGAAATAACTGAAGCAAAATTGGATGCTCCAGTTAGGTCCATATCTATGTGGACACTGACACAAAGTTTGTTTTTTACCCGTTTACTGAAACATATTCAAGATATAGTTATATAATGAACATGAACATAAAGTCCAGACTTTTAGCTTTCATTGGAGGGTATCCACATTAAAACTGGATGAAGGGTTTAGGAGTTCAGTTTTTAAAGGGACCAAAAGTGATTTGAACATTTGACTCAAATGCTACTTCATGGGCAGGTGTGGGCAATCCCTTTGTCATGTCATTCTCAATGAAGCAGATAAAAGGTCTGGAGTTGATTTGAGGTGTGGTGCTTGCATTTGGAAGATTTTGCTTTGAAGAAAACATGCGGTCAAAGGAGCTCTCCATGCAGGTGAAACAAGCCATCCTTAAGCTGAGAAAACAGAAAAAAACATCTAAGAAATTAGTACAATATAAGGAGTGGCAAAATCTACAGTTTAGTACATCCGGAGAAAGAAAGAAAGCACTGGTGAACCCATCAATGCAAAAAGACCTGGACGTCCACAGAAGACAACAGAGGTGGATGATCACAGAATAGTTAGAAAACCCCTTCACATCAGCCAACCAAGAACAACACTCTCCAGGAGGTAGAAGTATCAAAATCCAAATCTACCATAAAGAGAAGACTGCATGAAAGTAAATACAGAGGGTTCACTGCACCCTGCAAGACACTCAGAAGCCTCAAGAACAAAAAGGCTAAATTGGACTTTGCTTAAAAGCATATAAAAAAGCCAGCACATCCAATCATTTTGTTCAACCCACTGAATTAAAGCCGAGAGTCTGAACTTCAACTTCGAAATTCACTGTGGTAATTCACAGAATGAAAATAAGAAAACGTTGTCTGTCCAAATAGATATGGACCTAACTGTAAGCAGCCTTGCTATAATAGTGCAAACAATCAGCTTGGAATTGCAGACAGCTGTTTTTTCTTTTTACACTATGTAAATTTTAATGTAAACTTCTGTAAACAGGGGGGTCATATCATTATATTAGTTAAAACTTGTCTCCGACAATATTATCGTTTATCGCAATCATTTCTGAGACAATTTATCGTCCAGTAATATTTGTTATCATGACAGGCTTATACAGCCTCATCCGTCATCTTTACAAGAGGTGTCCAGATACCAGTTTTTCTCAAACAGAGTAGGAGTACTTCAGTTTGGATACTCATCGATATTGAGTACTTACTGAGTCAGAATTTAAAAATTACACAAAAACAATGACTTTTAAAAACCCTATTTTTATTTAGAACAAGTGGCTCCAGGCCTCCAGTCTTATTTCAAGAAGTCTTACCAGGTGCATTGTCTTTTTGGACTGGCAGATTATTTTACTTAATTTGAGTGCATCTTCTGAAAGTAAGTAAAATAATCTGCCAGTCACAGTAAAACAATTCAGTGTACCCGTGAAAAGATTTTTCATAACATTTACATGTTATTTCATAACGTTCACAGGTTTGGTATTTATGTAGTGGTTGATAGATCCCTGTGAGGAATTCTTAATGTGGTTCATACAAAGTAAAAAGTTCATATCATTAAAATTCTTAGAGAAGTTAACTATTTCATCCAGAAAGAACTCATGATTACTTACCCCATTTAAACCCTGTAAATGTTTTTGACCCTGCCTCTAAAAAGCATCAAAATTACTCAAATTCAAACGATGCCAAACCCTACTCAATAGTCAAACCAAACCATTTCCCTGTAAACACACCAACAAGGAAAAAATAACTATAAACAGAACATTTGGGCCAAATAACATTTTTGAACAGATTTTATTCAGTTGATGCGATTTTGCCAATTTTAGCAAACAGCATGATTTATCTGAGCAAAATAAAACTGATTTGTCTGCCAATATCATGTGAGCAACCGATCTGAAACGCATGACTGACCATCCTGCTGCAGATCACACAGACTGTTTATGCCAGACAGTCTGAAAGCATCAGGTAGCCTTGAGTTTTTGCCTGCAGCGTGCAGCTATTAGCTGTAAACATCCTGTTCACAGTATTGTTGCATGGATGAAGCTTTGAATGCCTTGTTAGAACAAATAAAAATAAAAATTGTGAGCGGAAATTCATTTGAAAAACACACTGCAGCCTAGGTAGGCACACAAACCACTACGTCATGAACAAACTGAATCACCCAGACTGAGAAGACTGAATTCCTTCACTTTGTTAAAAACTATAAAAACTGAATTTTAGAAATAAGTAAAGGTATCTATTTCAGAAAAGTCCAGTAGTACTCTACAGCATATATCACGAGTCTACTTCCTGTTCTTTGTGAAACAAAGCGAAAATAACAACGTTGTCTGTGAGGGACGGAGAAATCTGAGCCTGACGGTGTGACACTTAGAGAAAGTGAGGTTATTAAAGAATGCAGAACCTAATTGAGGATAAATGATCCGAGCAGCCAGAGGATATTTTTTGCACCCTGGTGCCAAGAAGTGGCCCAGAGCAGACAGCGATATAGATTTACCTCGACCGAGCCAAGGATAGCCGATACCCCCCACTACACTGTTACTCTACAAACACACAAGAACTGCTGATGTCACCCCAAAGAACCCTTTGACTTTACTAAAGCAACAACATCACCTGTTGTCTTTAATATAAAAACATTAACCTGATTTTATCATTTATTAAGAAAAGGTACAATATAATGAAGAAAACCAGCCAAAAGACCGATGTACTAAACAGGAGCAGAACAGATTATTAATCTGGATTTTTTCCTTATTTCAAGAAGTCTTACCAAGTGCAATTGTCTAACCATGCTGGCAGATTATTTCACCTAATTTGAGAAGATTCAGACTATAATCTAGGATTTTTAGATGGCTAATTTTTACAGTGTTTTGATAAATTAGCAGCGACAAGATCCAGTGAACAGGAGCCAAGAGAAAAAGGAAAGAAACAAAATTTAAAAAATAGGAACACGAATGCAATGTTATGACGTTTTGATAATGCGAATTAAGGAATAATCTTATTTAGTTGGAGTTGTGGGTCACAGAGCTCATAAAAAGAACGTAACAATAATGGCACTTTGGAAAGAGCCATCAGACAATGATCACATCGATGAACCTACTGAACCTGAATAACCGAGCCACTCGCTTTCTTTATGCCGTAAAACTTACAATGGTTAAAAGAATTAAACAGAATTAGATAAATACAAAAAAACACGTCAACAACAAGAAGATCGACTTCCTGCTCGCTCCATTTTAACCTTGATCCTAACGAGGTCAGAGTATCGACTCGTCAGAACAGGTGGCTAACCCGGGAGCAAAGACGGCTTCGTGTTGGTTGCTGAAAACACAAAGGAGCCCAAATCTCAGCATGAACACACACATATGTACACACACACATACACACATGTACAAGCCATGAAAAAACTGGAGCACAATAAACAATAAACCCCACACAAACCCTTCCACTCTGCCACAGAAAACTGTTACGGACGTCACATCAGACCCATTGATCAGCAGGTAGATGTTGTCAGAAATAAAGTCTAAACTTTGTCCTTGCACAAAGACGTCTGAGCAGACGCACACACGCAGCCAACACCTAACCGCAGGGCGGGATGCTGACATGTTTTCCTCAAACCCATCTTTTTTTTTTTAACCAGAAAGAATCCCTGCATCAAACCGAAAACAAAGACCCAAAAGTGGACTGAATGAGATAAAATATCTCCGTATGAGTTCAACACATGAAGGAACATCAAACAAGGAAAACTGTGGGACAGTTTGTTTTAAAAAAAATAAATAAATTGAACTTTTGTTAAATTCTTTACGTCGTGGGATTCTCATCAGAAAATGTTTCTTAACTCAGCTTATTGTTTCGTTTCACGCACCCTGAAACCCCTCTGCAGCTGATTCTGGATTTTTTTTTCTTTCTCTCCCTGAGCGCTCTGCTCATCCATCTTTCTGTCTTTTTTTCAAACACCCGTCCACCCCCCTCAGTATTCCCCCTGGGACCCCCCCTCATCTCGGTGTGTGCTGTGCCTGTATGATTGTC
>JARVJO010000125.1:16619444-16646205 GCA_031762555.1 Cynodonichthys magdalenae | reverse complement strand
TTCTGAGCAAAGGAAGGACGCATTTGTCGGCCGCATCGGAGGAGTCTTCGGTTTTGGACAGCCTTCGTCGCGGCGCTATGACGTAAGTGGCCGACGAATTCGGCCTTCGGAGTACTCGGTCTCGCGTTTTGGACACAGCCATAGTCAGAATTCTGACTTTTTCCAAATTCTAAGAAAAAATGTCAGGATTCTGACTTCAACTTCAGGATTCTGAGAAAAATCAGAACTCAGGAAAAAAATAACACTTTTTTGCTCTGTGACCTTAATCCTCATCCGAATAAAACTGACTTTTAAATTATTTCAGAATTTCTACTTAACACATTTTAGTATCTTTAAGACTAATATCAAGATTTAAAACTTGATTGTCCTTTATTTAATCTACTCTAGAGGAATAACTTCAAAACTGTTGTAATGTTTGCATAAATTTAAAAATATGTCCAGAACTTTATTTTGCTGAGGCTTAGAGGTTAGTTAAAACACAGATCTTTTGGAAAATGATATGTACTGATTCCTGCTGATCATAGAAAACATACATAAGTTTATTAACTTCTCAGTTTTCTTTCACCTGATCACATTTTTGTGTCTAAGTGTGCAGCAGGACACATGAGGGGCCGTGTTAGCGAAGCCAGGCTTCGTCCTGTTCCTGTGAAGTCATAGAAACAGAGCCAAGCGCAGTGTTCTGCTCCACGGCTGCCTCAGCAAAAAAACACAATATGTTGGCTCAGAGGGACCAGGCTGGCAGGAACACTCACCCCAAAGAGCATCATCAGTTCATTATACCGTTTGCGGCCTGTTTGGCTGGATGAGCCGTACAGATAACAAGCAGGGAAATTGAGATCACTGAATGATGAATGGTCTGTGTCAGAATAAACAGAGAATATCTGAGTCAGCTAGACCTGCTGCTACCACTACCTAAACCTACTACAGGAGGGCCTAATATGAACATGGCTTTTTATATTCGTCTAGAAATTTGCATAATAATTTCCTAATGAAGGCCTAATATCACCTGAAGGAATGCAAACCAGCCATCCAGTTTCAGACTAAGACCATCTTAAGATAAGAAGTGACAGATCTCACATGTTTCACATGATCTATTGGTGCTTTAAGCAGAAGGATGACGATGATCAATATGTGTAAAATTGAGTAAGTTATGAGTTATTTATGTTTTTAAGGTCAGTTGGGTGTGGCAGAAACACCAAAGGAGGGTTGACTCAACACGGATGCACCATATATCGCTTGAGCATCGCCATCGCAATGTATGTGTGCCAAATAGTCCAACTGCAGGTCCTGCGATGTAGGGGGCAAACTAAATTAACGTGTTACCTAGGGACTAAACCACTAAACTACAAGTCATTGCACTAAAAGGTCGTACGTTACAGATTTTATTTTGACAGGTTGCTTCCTCCAGTGAAACCGGTGTCAAAAAAGCTAAGTTTGATTTTGTTGTGAAAAGTCTGGGACAATTATGGCAACGTTTTTCGGAAGTGTTGTTGGTGAATTCTAGTGCAATAGGGGAAAATGACAGGAATTTTGATGAAAACAAGGAAGATGATCAACTTCACAGAGAAACGGAGGAAAAGTGGTAAAATATGGAAACAGAAACTAAGATACAGCTGTGTAAAACACGATAGAAGGAATGTGTTATTCAAGTCATCTGTTTCATTTATGTTTTTATAGATACATTTATCGCAGGTTAGTTCAGTGGTTCATGAAATATTTTGCTAACAGTACAGACAAATGAGCAAACATCACTTTGCCTTTTTTTGAAGGTGGGCAACAACAATCCGCACTGGGCAACCATAAAGTCATTGAATGATGCTCTTATGAAGTATTAAAGGTAATATATAGGTTATTAAATCTTCCTCGCAACTCTAGCGCCCCCTGTTGTGACTACATTGTTTATATCTTTGATTTATGTGGAGAGACTAGAGGATACCATTTCTCTGAGCGAACCAGGAGAATTTTAGAACTGGCATCCCATCGGTTAACGTTACACTTTACAGCCCACACTTCCTGCTTTAGAAGTGAACCTGAAACACAGCACCCACACAGAAGAACCCGACCAAACTGGATCAGTTGCTGGTAACAGTGTTTAAGGTCTTATCGGATATCTTTGGCAACGTTTGCTTCCACAGGAATCACGGTCAGTGCAAGTAGCCAAGCAAAGGCTGTGCACCGGGCGTTCCAGCTGGGATTACATCCTGGTTTAGAGTAACCTGTCTGAGGAGTCCAGCCAGGACCACTCTCTGAAGGAGACAGCTGTCTGGAACCTGGCTGTCTAATAGGTTCAACTCCTATAATTTTCTTGTAGTTCTTTGTTTACATAATTTTACACCTCTACAGTTCAACTGTCAGAATTTGCTGTCATGCAGGAACATGGATGAAGAAAGACAGATATGTTGTTTTTGATTGAGAGAAGCAATGAGAGTACATTTATAAAGTAGATTTATTAGTCTCCTTTGGGAGAAATTTGCTTTAGATAAAAGGGGGTCTGTTGCACAAAACACACATGAAGATTGGTTTAATTAGCCTACCTGCTAATAAACCCGCAGATCTGCTTTTGGACTTACACATTTTGGACTTACACATTGTTCCAGATTCAAGTTTAAAGATTTTTTAAATAAATTTGTAGCTGTTTTTGACATTCAACATTAATGCCTGATTCACACGACAAAATTTTAAAATTGTCGGTTGATTTTCAAAACCTGAGAGAACCCACTATGATGATAAAAAATCATTGATATAACAGGTTTGGTCCTACAGTGTGTGGTATACAGCCACACGGCAAGGACACACAAAGAAATTTCACAAACTTTCAGACGTCCGAGGGAAAATCTCTCAAAACCTCTCGAATTCAAACATGAGTACAGAGTAAATAAACATGGCCAACAAGGAAGGAGCAATGGTGACGATTTTTGACAGAGAAAAAACAAAACAAAAAGACTTTCTGGTGTTCCATGGCAGTAGTTTTGACTTCTGTATTTTGGATTCCCCCCATGTTTCCTTCACATCTCTTCATGATTGGCTACACGTCTCATTCAAAAGGTTGCGAGCTTGTTTGTCCTCAGGGGACACCACAAACTCTGGGATATAAGGCCGAGATAATCCAACATGATGAATATCCCCGATTTGAGGTCGGAGCGGTCCTGACGTCCTTCCGAACTGACTAGATCCCTCCTAACTCACCACACACAGGAGGAATATCTCCTAAGATTATTTTTAGAGCCAGCACCATAATCAGTTGTTTTACAATGACTATGGCTTCAATTCTTGCCTTTTTCCATGGGCACGACTCGGTTCAACTCCATCCAACTCATTGTGGTTTAAGAGTCTTTTCTTTGGGTGGTTCAACCCACATCCACCTCGGTTATTGGAACCTACTTGACTGCGGTTCTGAGTCGAGCTGAAGATTTGACATCATCAGACTGCAACCATTGATATGAGTGATGTCAATCAGGAACTCCTTCACAAGAATTAAACCCACCATTTGTAAAACATTTTATCTGCAGAATTTGTATTTGTCATGCTTTTTCACATTTAAATCCTTCAGTTAGGGTCTATATAAAGTGGAACTGAAATGCTTTGGTCTTAATTCCTCCTTATTGTAACTCCACAATCCCCTCTTTCCCTCTTTTTCTGCTGTGTGTCTCAGATCAACTCATTTTGAGGCTGTCTCTTTAAATACAAACGAGGCGCTTTTTGATAGAGCGAACCAGAGTCTGACCCAGAGACAAAGAATGAAGATGACCAAATTGTAGTTGGTGAGTCCAGACCTTATTTAGAAGTTCTGTCGCAAAAACTGTGAAGTAAAAGCTCAGAAAACATCATAGAAAATACAGAAAACTGTACAGATTGAAAAATATGACGCAAACAGAATATAAAGATATCTATGCAGCACCTGGAGAAACTAAATTCACCTTTTCTGCACTCCTAGACAGTCCAAGTACACAACAAAATGACTTTAGTGGCTAAAAGGGGGATTTTGAATGATATGTACCCTTTAATGGAAGTTGTGGCAGAGGATGGTGAGTGTTTTGTGACTTTATTTGATCTTTTTGCCCATTGTTGTTTTGTGTTTGTCTTGGATAGAAAATGTTGCAGAAGTTTCTGGAGGCCAGGCCGATGATCCCGCCCACATCTAAATTTCCCCATTATAACAATAAAATAAAAAGATTCCAACAAACGGTTGTGTATACTTTCAGATAGTGGGTTATATGTGCTGCAGCTGCCACTTTATACGGGAAGCATTGACAGTATTGACACTGCAGAGGGTGTGGGCTGATATGACTGAACGTGGGCAGTCTCATTACATAAGCAGAAGTCCACTTCTCTGAATAAAGCAACACAAAAACGGCGATGAACACATGCTGTTCACCCTCCGAACAGACCGAGCCAAAGAGCAGGCTGGAACATCAGCGGACTGGCCATGAGAGAACATTTTGTTAAATGTCAATCTACAGCTTTATGTTTGCGTTACATAAACAGAAAAGTGGGAAAATTCTCTTATTTTGCTGCGAATCTTGTCACATAAAGAAGGAAAAACAGACTGGAGATTTAAGTGGGTTTATTATTAGAAATGATAACAAAACCTCCTGTTTGATTTCATTATTTGCAGATTTGGAGAAACTCCATCTTTCCATGTTGGGTTTGGATCAGTTTCCCTCTAGTTTCTTATTGTTTCCAGCAGAGCTTCTGGTAGTTTTTTCCTAAATCTATCAGATAAATATTCTGGGTTCTGGTCTCCTCGACACGACACGACTAAAAGACTTGTAAAAAGGCGCTCCAGTCTTTTGGAGATAAAGTAATCATGTTTACATGAAACCAAATCATTTCGCTCTTTTCAGTTCGATGGTTCAAGTAAAGCCTTCGCCTCTCTACCTGATGACTAACTTCCATCGCTCTGAACTGCTTCTCTCACTTCCTCTCTCCCTCTCCCAGCAGGTCTTCGGTTGCCATGGTTACATCCATTAACACACCTGCTAAGCTCTCAGATCCCTCGAGTCCCACCGGCGCTCCTTTCCTCCCCACTGTCTCCGTGACTGTCACAGTCCTCAAAACAAAAGCGGCTGCAGCAGGCAGACAGAGCTGCTCTTCTTAAAAAATACAAAAAAAAAAAAAGCTAATTTATGAGTTTTATTAAATAAGCAACATAAAAGCAAGAGATAACAGTTTGTTTACGGACACATTTTCTTTATTCCAGGTCCCTTTAACTCCTTATAAAACTGTCACTAAAAACACGCAAACATCTCAGGGTTCGTTTTCTCCTTTCACCTGAGTTTATTTCTTGGGTTTTCTCAGCCTGCATGTTGTTTTCCTCACAGCTCTGCTGTGGTTCATCACTACAGATGTGTTTCTGGCAACAAGTGGAGGATCTGAGGAAATGCTTGTCAACACAAAAACATTCTCTTCTACATTTATTTTACAAAATGACTGTACGTCCTCCATGTCTCACTACTTATTTTTTTTTCGAAGCTCTCGGCCCACACATCTACCTCTTCTGCCCTCGTAGGTTCTAGCTAAATAGAGCCATCCAACTTGTTCCTCTCATTCATCTGCTTTTCCTGCAGCCTCTCTTCTCCACAGTATCACAGCGGTCATCGTTCATCAGCCAAGACGACGTCTCACAAAAAGAATCGTGAGCTTTTCCTTTCACCTCCTGTCTGGAGTTCATCGCGTCATCCCCCCTTTTTTCCCTTCCCTTCTTCCTGCCTCTGAGCTGAGTGTAGAGCGTTCCCTGTCTTGCTCGACTCTTTTCAGGAGAAGAATGGGGGGGGCAAAAGCAAATTTAGATTGCGATTCAATTTGTATCGATTTCAGAGGCGAGCATTTTCAGTAAATCCAAAGATCGCTCAGCGCAGAATTCTACAACCGTCGTGTAAAAATCAACATTCAGCACGTCCCTGAAAGGTAACGTCATCCTGACACATCGAGGCTAACCATCATTCAGACACCTGCATCAATAAATACCGTCTCCATGATGTCTCCATGATGTTCCAACAAATATCAGTAGAAGCTGCAACTAAGCTTGTTACAATAACAAATTTTGCTGGACGATTAATTGTCTCAGAAATTACTGCGATAAATGATAATATTGTTTGGAGACTATTTTAAACAAATATAACAATACACCTCCCCAGACACACACACCTGCTTACGAACGTTTATAAAATTCACATATCGTTAGCCTAATAGCATAATATTATATATTTGCCCAATGACTTGGGCAATTATGTTATTAGGGTAACAATATGTAAAAAAAAGTTACAAACTGAGATGGACCGAAGATTGTGAAAACAACACACAACAGCTGCTGAAGCTGTACAATCACTTCCCACCTCCTCTATCCAAGCCGGTGAAACTAACTCTGTGTGTGTCTTCCCCTGGCTTCATGAAGTATCTGACATCCCCATCATCAAAATTTACAAAATGTACCTAAACTTACGGATGGACCGGGGGCAGAGTTTGTGAAAACACACAATAACAGCTACTGAAGCTGTAACATCTAGAGGTGCACCAATAAATCGATCGACTGATCTATTGTCAACGATTTCCTTTATTTCTGGAGATTGGTTGATACTTGGATAAGATCAGTGGAAAAGATTATTTTCTCATCTACCTCCACAAAGGTCTGAAAATCAGTCACTGTCCCTTTTTGCTCTGCTGTGAGCCTAATGTCCAGTAAAAAGGTTTGTATTGTTTCAAGGGTATTGTTCAGTGTTTTTCAATAAAATAAGATCGGAACATAAAATGTGTATTGTGACCTTATAAAAGAATCGATATCGGCCAAAAACGAAACTGGCAGCTTAGACTTTTTAAAGATCAGTGATTGACCAGAAAACTGGTGTGCACCCCTAGTAACATCCCTACCCACCTCCTCCATCCAAGCCGGTGCCATTTATTCTTTTTCTGTCTTCCTCTGGCTTCATAAAATAACTGCAGTCACCCCCACACTGCATACAAAGTTTATGGAAGTTTACGAAATGTACGCAACGTGAAAAAATTTATTTGTGCTCTGAGGGCGTCTTGAGGCGTCAGCAGCTGAAAGAAGGCGTCACAAAATGGAAGACGCTCCTCTGGCTAAACGCCTGTTCACGAGGCTCTCATGCTACAGAGGTTAGAGACCATGAACCTGGAAAATACCGGACGCCAGAGTTCACTCCTCCTTACACTAAGAAGTAGAAAAAAGGGTGACACAAAGAAAACAAACAAGCAGGCATATGAAAATTATCAACTGATTTATTGCCCATCACGACAGACCTAGCTGCAACAATCTTTGCCAGCGTCTCTTCCAGTTTGTGCAGCAAACAAGGGTGTGAACGTGATTTAGACATTAAACTCAAAGGCCTACTGCAATATTAATGCAGGCACAGATAGTCAAAGGCCACATACTGTAAGCATCACATCAGCAGAGGATCCTTTTCTGTAAAGGTTTCCTTCATTATCCACTGGGAGGGCACAAGAGATACCTGTTGCACGCTTTTAATAAAGAAGTCTAAAGAGGATCTTTGCAGGAGAAAAAACCAAGAACAGCTGACTTAAGCTGAGTTTTGTAGAATGGAAGGTGCTTAGCAAGCACTCTTTTCACAGCCAAACGGCCCTGCATAAACGTACATACTTTATAGCTGGACATAAATAAGCAAAGTCGGTTCTGCACTTTTAGAATCAGAGGCTGTGTTTCAAATCACTCCACGAAACGGAGAAAACAGTCAATGTGATCGTGTTAGATCATAGTTCCCAACTAAAACCTATGAACGTCATATGATCAGGAAAAATAGATTTGTAGTGTTTTTTTCTGCCTCGTTAAAAATAGGAAAAATCTCACTGTTGAGTTTGTCGTTTCCAACCCGAACGTTAGTTATGAGCTCCGTCCAGCTGAGAGGCATGCTCAGGTATTATGAGCCTTAGAAGATTTATGGGACTGCATTGAGCCGACGTAGTGAAGAGGTTTTCCTACTTATATCCAACAGATGCAATAAAACAGCAAATACAGAGACTTAAGCAGAACATGAGATCTGATTTCTCACACATAATGGCTCTAAAGCTGAGTGGCCATCTTAGATTTTTTGCTATATTGCAGCACAAAAAACTTTGCTGTCGGATTATAAACTTCTACACAAGCCAGTAAAGGTTGGCAATCTTTTTTTTTTTTTTTTGAGGATTTGGGTCATTTCATTGTAGAGTAAAACACAAATTAGCCTCAACTCAGAGAGTTTTGCATCTTTCTTATAAAACCCTTCTAGCATTCTCAATTTAATAATTTAAACAATGTTTAACAACAAGATTTAAAATGTTATCCCCAAACAATCAGGATCTCTTATAAAGCCAACACACGTAATTAATCTCTTATATGAGGTGTTCTGAAGGCCATAGCTGAGACTGACAGTCAGCTAATGTCTCAGATGAGGATTGTTTTTAATCACTTAATGAGTAACAAGAAGGCGTTTTCAGCATCAAATCTAATCAATACCATTCGGGCTAAATCTTAATGAAATGATGGAAGAGTTTCAACCAGAACAGGAAGGGATAAGAGGTCTCGTCTCTTCTCACCTCCTGTTCTGATTTGATCCTTAGCTGTCCAGTACTTCCATCCTATTTTCACTTTTATTTTTCTTTGTGACCTTTTGTTGCTGTCATCCTTTACCTTTTATCCCCTAACACACACACATGCACACACACACACACACACACCCCTCCCTCCTCTCATTATCAGCTCTCTCAGAACATGACTGGTCACACGTAGAGGGGATTCAAATGGACAAACATTCTTCCTTTGTATGATGTATTCTCCTACACATTAACTCAAACAATGACTCACTCTAATTGAACTGGTTACATTTAATGCTGTTTAAAGAAGCGCACAGTCATCAGATCCCGTAACCAAAGGCTTACAGCTGCCATCCATCAACAAAATGGAAAAATACAGATCTTAAACAAGCAACAAATATGACTTTAATACATCAAAACAATCAAATATTTCCCCATTTCTGCCAAACAGACTTGAACTTTTGTGTTCAAAAACAAAAAAAAGCCTCATCAGTTTCCTGTCTGATTGAATTCTGCTCCAACCTGAGCAGCCACACCATGTTGTTTACAACCTCAAGTCAAGCTGTGCGTTTCTCTCTTTACCTTCTTTCCTTTCTTCTTGCGATGAGCCGACTTCCCTGAAGGTTTCTCTTTAACCTCCTCACTCATGGCAGCAGCAGCTGTGTGTCCAAAAACAGGCTTGTTTTGTCTTTTTTCTTTTCTTCTTTTTAATCCAGCATGAATGAGTGAAGAAGAGTGGAGCGGCAGCCGCTCTCTGAGCGCTCAGCGACCGACCCGCTCAACTGCTCACACCCACTTCCACACACGCACACATTTATACACACACACACACACACACACACAGAAAGAGCCAGCTGAGCGGCTGAAGCGATGGCGAGATGCACATTCTGGTTTGTTCTCGTCATCTCTGCACGTCTCTTCCTGGCCAGTTCCACTCGTACCTGCGGTCGCCTTCCACTCGCTCCACAAGTGAGATCAGAGCAGCAACAATCTTCCGTACAGAGGTTTAAGTAACAGCCGCATTCGTTGCCAGCTCATAAGCTAGAAAACACTTTTTCAGCAAGTGTAAATAAACTCTTTATTTCTCTTGTTTTGGCTGTTAAAACAGTCAGCTTATTACAGAACAGTAAATTAAAATAGTAACTATACTAATAGGTCTATAAATAATTGAGCTGCAGCTCATTTACGGTAGTTTTGTGAGTTAATCAGGCGGAAGGAGCTGAGAGTTTGATCAATACTTAGACTGACCGAGCTCATCTAATAAAACGGATTTAAGGAATTAAAACGGATATGATTAACATTCTTGTATTGATCTCTGGTGTCTCCACCTCCATCTGCTGGTGACGAGAGATTTATCATCAAGTCCCGGCTTTTTCCTGAAAATACATCTGTTTGTTTTTCTGAAGGTACACAGACAAGAAGTAACAGTGCAGGAAAAGCATTTGGTCTTCTGAGCCTGATACTCGGAGAGACCTGTGTCTGTAACAATATATAATTACCTCTGTCTGTCTGTTAGCAAAATATCTAAACCCCATAAGAAAACTCTGAGTAATTACTGGATGTACATCTACAGTTTATTATTTTTGGAGTATTTGAATTTGGATAATTTTATATTAAACGGAGACACATCATTATTTTAAATCCTTTTTCAGATTTAAATCCTTCAATTGGGGTCCATATAAAGTGGAACTGCAATACTTTGCTCTGAATTCCTTCTTATTGTAACTCTACAAGCCCCTCTTTCACCTTTTATCTGAGCTGCGTCTCAGATCAACTCGTTTTGAGGCTGTCTCTTTAAATCCAAACAAGGCGCTTCACACCCCACCTCTCTCCAGCTTCCAGAGCGGTCCATTCCTGTTTGATAGAAAATAGAGAAAACTGAACGGGTTGACCTAAACAGAATATTAAGATATTTACGCAGCACCTGGAGAGACTAAATTCTAATTTTCTGTGCTCGTAGAGACTCCAAGTAGACAACAAAATGTATTTAATGGTTAAAAAAGTGAATTTTGCATGAATTGTCTGCTTTAAGATTATTTGCTGGCCGTCACACACATATAATCACTTTTACAAAATGATCCAAGCGGCCTGGGTCGTTTTGACTCAAGGGCAGCAGGAGGACTAAAGAAAAATGGATTTCTGTTTTCTGAGCAAGACAAACCAAAACACATCTGCTGCTTCCTAACCAATAATGAACAACGGTGGGAAAACCCCATGAGGGTATGTTACTGAATTACAGTGTGTGTGTGTGTGTGTGTGTGTGTTGTGAGTGGATTATACCAGAGCGACTCAGTTTGCCCAGTACAATTATAACTGTACAATCCACAGAGAAGCAGCAGCAGTCCAGCATTGTATCCATGGCTATTCATTACTTTTATTCTCTAAGGCGCACACACACACACACTGCAAAGCTGCTGCAGTGTGTGAGACACACGCAACCTGCTGATAAAAGCTTCATTGTGAGGCGTGATACTGACCTACATTTGTCTTAGGTTGCGGTTAATCAGGACTTCGTGTCACTTTTCATTTCTTCCCGATTCAACCAAAACCTACAGCCTGACACCTGGTGGCCAAATGTTGCCATGACAACAACAACCAGTTTTTTATTTTATTTTTTTTAACTTCCTGGAAAGCTCCAAATGAAAAAAAGATCTGATCCTATAGTTCCTAACAGTATTAAATATGTTAAAGTGTACTGATTATCAGGGAACAAGAATTTAAACAGGTCTTAAAAAAAAAAAAAAAAAAGGTAAAAGCTTTCTAATGTGAAAAGACTAAATTTAAGCCTTTGCTTCTTAAAAGGTGACACCAGGGCATAATTTCCTGGAAATTAATCTTTTGCAGTGACCTCATTCTGAAGGTGGGATAATAAAAAGAAAGCAATAAAACCTCAGCAGATTAGACCCCTCATATGAAGCCAAACATCACCTGCTGCCGAAAGGTAAGGCTAGACGATGTCGTCTTCACCTGTCTCTCAATGTGTGTATATGTGCATGTGTGTTAGCAAAATATCTCATGATAAATTAGATTAATATTAGTAAAGCATGCAAATGATAATCACTAGTTGCAAATCTGGTGAACTCTGGGCATCAATTCAACAGCTAATCAACATTAGCCAACACAAAAGTGGCTATACCTCAGTTATTTTGCAGATAATGAGCTAAAATTTAGTGCGGTAGTAGCTGAGAGGTATTCACAGGACATAGTCTGAGTGTGGCACATATTTTGACCAAAACAGCTACAAATCTGTCCATTCTTTCCACAAGATGACGAGAAGTTTGGCCATGAAGGGCAGGCTATTTAATTTCTTCTTTTATTGAGTAACCTTTGGAAACACCTGAGTTCTCATTAAGAAGATGAATCTAAGTTTCTGCTGTGTTTAAAAATCACAGTTTTTCAGTTGTTCTAACTTTGCTATTTGATGCATCTCATCCTCCAGCCCGAATTAAATCCAACAGCTCGAACCCGCCCGCACTTCCACAGAAACGTGTCTCCCTGTGATTACATCCAGCCGGTAACACGATACCTCCACAGCTAATTTTCTCCTTTCTGTCAGCCATTAAAAGCCTGCTGAAGAGGGGAGTGGTTTTATTAGTCCACAGTAAGTGCTCCATAACCCTGAATAATAACAGGCGAAGGGAGCTGGTGGTTTACAGGAGATGGAGGGCGGTCAGGACCAGCGGGCTGCTAATGGGACCAAAACAATCAGCTCTGTGGTGAAATAAACAGCACAAATGATAAATGATTATGAAAATGTCAAAAAGGGAATAAAACACAGGGGTACGAAGAGATAGAGGTGTAAGAGATCCTCTGGTTCTGAATTTCACAGAATAAAAGAAGACAGATGGGAAAACAAAGGTCTGAGACCAGACCAAGTGGGGAAAAAAAACATGAGAGCAGCATGAAGCTATGCCACTTGTCACAACTTGCTCTTTATTTCAATTAATACTTAAAATCAGACATCTGGATGTTGTGCCACATTAATTATAGAAACGGATGGTCATCTGGGAGTTAAGGTGAGATATGTGCATGCTCGTGTTTCAGGGCAAAGTTAAATTTATATAATAATGAGATTGTGTGTCAGCTGTGATTTTTATCTGGATCCTATTAGTGCGGGATTTCCAAGGAATGAAAGCAAAACTATTGGCTTGTAGTTATGTTTATGTGACCTGACAACACACAAGAGGACTTCTACTTACTTTAATTAAAATCCTTAAGGTTGTTCCGGTCCGATCATGGGTGCCGCATGGAAAGCAGCGCAGAGAAAATCATGCTAACCTTAACCCAACGAATCTCCTCAAACACCAACATAAACCAGAGTACGAGGAACCAGCACTGGTCTCTCAGTTACCAGGGGCAGCTGCTCAGTTACCGGTGCTGGCCTAACGATCAATCAGATCAATAGCTGGCTTAGGAATAGATATAACCTCCTGCTACAAGGATGTAGCAACCACTGGTTGTGCAATAGTCCTAATTTTGCCCCACATACCGCACCATATTTTTCAGCTAAATTGACACAATCGTGATAAATAGTTTTGCCAATATCACCAAACCCTAGTCAGAAGTATAGAAATACTTTAAAATACAAAAAAGTGAGCAAACCATAACAAGTGACCTAACAGCAACAACTTCAGTTGCAGTTGGAGCCACAGTTCTGCCCTTCCAACCATGCCTGATCCTTCTGGTGTTAGATAACCAAATTATAACAGCCTGTAAAACAGGGCGACAAAAGGTAGGGGGGTTGTTCTGTAACCAGTGGGTTGCCGTATTGTTGTGTTCTTGGGAAAGACACTTCACCTGCCTTGCCTACTGATGGTCAGAGGGTCCGGTGGTGCCGGTGCCTGGCAGTCTCATTTCTTTCAGTCTGACTCAGGGCAGCTGAGGCTACAATGAAGCTTACCAACATGTGTGACTGGGAGACTGTAGTGTAAAGGTTAGGGGTCTAAGAAAATATAGATACACTGAAATACTATGATATTTCATTTCCAAATGCTGTATCGATTCTCTAAAGGCCTATATCGATTTTCAATTACGCTTTAAAATGTAAACTTTCAAGCCAGCGGTTTATTTTTGTGTTGTAACTTAGCCTGCAATCGCTAGTTGGCAGCAGTCAGCCCACCATTTCACTCCACCAATACTGAGGAGCCAGAGAGTATAACGGTAGTTCAAACTTTAGCATTGTGAGTAAACATTATCACTTAGTACCGATGGTTCTGAGCAGATTAGACAGACACCTGCTGCCTTCAAAGGCAGGGTTTCCAACTGTCCCATATTAGCCGGGATGTCCCTATTTTAAGCCAAATTGAAGAAGAAGAGAAGCGCTACTTCTCCTGACTGAAGTCAGCCGTCACGATAAAGAAGGCAGATAGGAATTTGTGTAGCACCACAAGCTGAAGAGGGTCCCTAAGGGGCTGCACTGCAGTGGCCAAATGCAACAACCATATAAAACACTGAGGACATTTAAAGCCCTGTGACAGAAACACGTTCTGTAGCAGCTTCATGTGATATAGGATATTGTTAGTGTGGTGGGTGATCATATTTTTATGATAAATGAATATTAGAAATCTGAAAGCTGCCACAAATATATTACACTTTTTTTAATGAGAATTTTTAGAAAAAAATGGCAATATGTCACAAAATATCAACTTGGTTACAGTAACACAATATTGTTCGTAATATGTATTGTTTATATATCGGTATATATCGTTTGATGACCCCTGCGCCATGATATGCATCATACCACCAAATTCTTGTCAATAATACACAGACTTAGTAAAAGTATATAAGTTCAGGACATTTACAATAAAATAATCCCAAACTATTTCATCATTATTCTTTATGAACACCAGTAATCATTACCTGAGGACACTAAAACCTAATAATCAGCTCAGATACTGGAACCAGAACCTACAGCATGACTCGACATCACAAAGCATTTGATTAAAATTCTCACAGAAGCTTCTGCAGAGTCAGAATTTGTATTTGAAACTTTTATTAGATTAATAATGTTTGGAAATTCCAAGCTCCATCTGCTCGGTGAGTAAAAGGCTGTGGGGCAAACCTGAGGGAGCTGCAGGTAGGAACTTGTCGCACGCAGATGTAAGGTGGTAAATTATGAAACCCCAAGTCGAAACGATGAAGGATAGAATTTAGCATTCCAGCTCAAAACAAACGTCCCTCTCTCACACATAAAAAATGCAAAAACTGCAGTTTGGTGTTTGCTCCACATACCGGAACGCTTCCATTTTCAGGTTCTGACACGATGAAATGAAACAAACAATCAGCCACTGGCGGCACCTGTTTTAATGATTTCACAGGCTCTGCCAGGTCTCTGGTTGCACGACATGACGGAATTTTCAGCTCCGTGACACCAGCAAGATAAACATCGGGCTTTCTGTAATCGACGCCAAGAGAAAAATGCTGTGCTCAAATTCTGTGTGTCAGTACCTGAGAGTGATGTCAAACACACATTCTGGGCTTTAACTGACTGTATAACGCTTTGGTTTAAAACTTTGCCACTAACTATTAGGAGTCAACTCTGTCTTTTAGCAAAATATCTCATGAACTACTTGGCGGATAGTCATAAAACTTTCAGGAAGTAATCGTTTGATGTACATCTTAAAAGCAGTAATGTTTGGAGTCAGTCCAACTATAGACCTTAAACACAAAAGTGGGATACAATTCAGTTAGTTGGACAGCTGTGCTAAAATTTGGTGTGATAGTAGATTAGTGTTATTTACAACACATACTCAAAGCATTTAAGTTTGAGTAAAACTTTATCTTATATCTTAATAGTTAAAACTAAAGTTTAGCTTTAACTATTAGAATCAATAATTATATCAAAATATCTCCTGAACCACTGGGCAAATATCAATAACTTTCCTCAGCCTCCTTTCGCTCCACACATAAAAAGGATTTCAGCTTCACATGACAGTTTAGACACAAGAGATGCTGAATGTTCGAATTTTGGATTTAAAAAAAAAATTATGCAAACCATCTCTTGATGCTCGCTGCATATTAATGATCTGTTTGGAAAAAATCTTGATAATGAGCAGCTAGGAGGAAATTAGTTTGAGCTCATACTTGGTTGCCAAGGCAGCGCCGCAGCCAAAGATGAATCCCTATAGTAACAACATTGTGGCCGGATATCTCCATGGCAACGCCATAAACTCTGAAAACTCCGCTGGCCGAAACCAGCTGGTGCTTTGGAGAGGAAGTTCGGCATCGACGACATCCTCGCAGACAATAAAAGGTGGTGGTTTATGGACGTCTGGGCCTCCGTCTGCATTTTCTCTCTCTCACAAACACACACAAGCATACACACACAGGCAGAGTTACATTTTCTCAATGAATCGCTTGTCCTGAAAATGCAGCAGATACTGTGATGCTGAGGTCATTTTGAGAGTGCAGCAACTCTGGGTTCAGTTCAAGTCAATCCCTCTAAAATACTGATACTGCAGGGGGAGAACCAGACTGAACCGTTGGGAAAATGGTAAATAATCCCTGAGTGTACCTCTACAACTAATTAACGTTTGGATTCAGTCTAAACCAAGATGGCCGACAAAGCAAATCAACTCAGCCAATAAACCAATCGCTATAATTTTGTCAAATCTACTGACGTTGAAATAAAATTTGTTGTGGTAGAAGCTGTGTGGCAAATGTGACGTAAAAACTTAAGGCACATTTGCAAAAATGTCATAAACTTTCGGGTTGAACTTGTCCAAGTTTTTCTGTCCTGGCTTAAAAAAAAATATGTGGCCTGTGTGTGAAGCACCTAGAGCTGCGAAACCGGGGTGTTCAAAATGTTGTGTTTCTTTATTTAAATAAGAATCAGACATGTCTTCTTGAGCAAAACATCCCGAAAAACTAAGTGTTGGTTAAAAAGGTTAAACAGTCGTAAAGCAAAGGGGACACATACACACATATACACACACACGACAACTGAGAAAGAGCAGACACACAAACAGCCACAGACTCGTTGATTTACAATCCGTCTTTGTGTCGGGTTCTACGGGCTCACACAAAGCCGAGGACAAGGCTTCACGCCTAAAATGGTCTCATCGCTAAGTGAGCTGCACGGAGACGGGAGCGCTGCTGGGAGGACGGGCACTCATTCGTTTCCTGCCAACAGGCTGCCCCACTTCAGCTTCAACACACGTCCAATTACATCACAGCTTTACCTCGTTAGGATAACCACACCAAGAGATGCAAAAACAGAAGGTTCAAGTTCTCAAATGAGTCCTAATGCCAAATAAAGACGGGACATTTCGCTGCAGATTGTAACTTCTAAAATTAAAAATCATAGCCCCCAATCAAATATCATTCTCATATCATTCTGACCATTCTCTGTAAACCCTATGGTTCTGTGTGAAAATCCCAGTAGATCAGCAGTTTGTGAAATACTCAGACCAGCCCGTCTGGCACCAACAACCACGCCACGTTCAAAGTAACTTAAATCACCTTTTTTCCCCATTCTGATGCTCGGTTTGAACTGCAGCAGATCCTCTTGGCCATGTCTGCATGCCTACATGCATTGAGTTGCTGCCATGTGATTGGCTGATTTGACATTTGTGTTAATGAGCAGTTGGACAGGTGTACCTAATAAAGTGGCTGGTGAGTGTATTTTACAGTCCTGAACACATCTACTTTAGTAATAAATGGAAATCTTGTAATAGGAATGTAGCGATTCACTCAAACCCCAATTCATTTATCAATTTGAAGTTCATGATTACGCTTATTTGATTTTTTTTTTTTTTCCAATAAAATGAATTGTAGCCATTTTATAACCAAATAGGTTTCTTTTCTTTTAAAATCAGCAGTAACAAACTGTAAATATCTGTTGTCTTAGAATATAACTTAATATACCAAAATAAAAGATGTCATCACAAATACTTTTCGTTATCAAGTATCAAACTTAATTTGATCTATAATAACAATGAAATTGATTCATTCATTTTTATGAATCGATTCACATTTTGAGCGATTATAATCGATTAATCGATTCTCAAATAATTGTTACATCCCCATCGTGCAATGTAACAGAGCTTAAATGGTGAAAATAAATTCTCAAGTTCTGAAATAAAAAATCTGCATTTTATGAGAGCAGATTTATTTCCCAACAACAGCTTTGTGTCATATTCCTGGATGGAAATCCCCCCTTTTTGTTTTTTTAAGGTGGATCCTCGTTGTGGGTTTTAAGGAGGACTTTCTGCTGCTCTTTGTTTCCCCTCGTTCCAAGCCGAGAAGCAGAACCCGGCCCGTATTAAACCCCGGTGTCGGTCGGTGCCATCGCTCCGTCCCGTCTGTCCACGTCACAGACTGCTCGTAGACTGGTACTCATTCAGCCACTCGTTCATTCACTCATCCTCTCTTTCAATTCGCTCGTTACCAAGGCAACGGGCCTTTTGTCCGGCGCTGCACTGTCGACGCCACAATGAGATAATGTCTTATTCTGAGGTTGGATTCGCCTGGAAATAAATGTGCTGAGAGTCTGACGCTCCACTTAGTTTAAATCTGACAGGAGAGGCAGCGGGCGATATGCATTTGATCACAAATGACACCCAGCTGGCCTTTCAGGGAATGTGTATTTTTCTGTCTCCCTGCAGGTTTTTGAGAAGCTCTCTGCGGTTACGCTTCACAGAGCGTCGATCTCAGCTGACAGGTGTCTGTGAAAAAAGTAAACGGAGAGTAATCCCGCGTACAGTTAGGAGACGTTTACAGATTTACAATCGTGCAAATAAGAGTATAATAAGACTGAGCCGACACGGATCCAGTTTGTGTTTGCTCTCAGCTCAGGTTACAGACGTTCAACAACTGCAGGCTCGCCTTCTCCACAAACACACGCTCATTCAGAGGCCGCCTCCGCCTCACCACATCTGAGCTCATGTTTTCACAACAGCGTGGGGCTGTGTGGCACGCAGCCACACACACACACACACACCTCTCTGACTCAGCTGAACTGGACCGGTCTCACAACAACCTGCAGGGCGCAGAATGACTTCATATCAAAACTACAATGATTCAAATGACGGAGCAAACTTTTAATAACCTGTTACTGTCGCTGCTTTTTTATCGTGGTGACGTTGCAAAAAACTGAACTGAGATTTTTTTTTTTACTGAGTTTTACAACAACCATGGAGGACTGGTTAGCATTTACATATACTTCAAATCACTGAAGACTAGGGGTGTAAGAAAATACTGATACACTAAAATAGTCAGTCATTTAAAGAAATGTGGAATACAAATGCAAGCTACACCGTTGTTCAGTGTTCTTCTGATTGCATAAAAATAAACAAAATTTAACTGATTTCATATGTAATACACGGTATGCTCTTTATTCTGATTTGTTTTTTTTTTATTAGAAACTTGGAGAAAAATATTACAATAAATCGTATCGTGACCCCAGTGGTGTGATACATATATCACCAAATTCTTGCCAATACACAGCCCTACTAGAAAAGAATATTCTGATTTTTTGCTATCCAGTAACATTGGATTTATAAAAATACACTTTATTGTATTATTTTGGATAACTCCATATTGGCAATTTGCTTCTAGGATTCAAGATACAGACGAATTTTAGTTTTTATAATTATCTTTTTATTTGTTTGTATTACTTTCAGGAGATTAAAACCACAACAAACACTTTAATTTCACCATCTTCTGCCGCTTGTCTGTAGTCGGGTCACGGAAGCAATGAGTCTAGAAGAGAAACCCAGACATCCCTCTCCCCAGCAACACTTTCCGGCTCATCCTGGGGGACCTCGTAGCATTCCTGGACCAAAGAGGATACAGCTAGTCCTGGTTCTTTCCCTGGGACTCCAGTGGGACGTGTCCCGAACACCTCTAAAGGGAGGCGTCCAGGAGGCTCATTTAAATGCAGAGGAGCTCCCCAGTTGTTTCTAAGGCTGAGCTCGGCCACCTTACAAAGGAAGCTCATTTCGGCCACTTGTATCCAGGATCTCGTTCTTTGGGTCATGAGCCATGCCTCATGACCACAGGTGAGGGTTGGAACGTAGACAGACCAGTAAGTGGAGAGCTTTGCCATTCGACTTAGCTCCTCCTTCACCATGACTGATGGAAGCAACGCTCTCATTACTGAGGATGAAGCCCCAATCCATCGATCCATCTTCTGCTCCATCCTACCATCACTCAGGAACAAGACACCCAGATACTTAAACTTCCAGTAAAGGAAATATTGATACGCTGAAATGTCGCAATATTTCAGTTCCTAGCCCATCAAGCTGAAGGGGGTCCCCGAGTAGCCTGGCCCATGCCTTCCTACACAGTCCTGCTCAATTCTAGTTTCCCTTCTCTGCTCCGTCTAGGATTTCTCCCATAGACAAGGATTTCTCCGGTAGAATTTTAACCGGGCTAATCAGAGAACAGGAGGTGGTGTTGTGAAAAATTGATTTTCTGCACCGTTTTAGTCTGCCTGACTTTAGCAATGGCCGTGGAGGAAGTGAATGAAGCCAGTCCGTGTTGACAAGGCTTCCAAATTAAATTAAATTTGTCTCTCAAAGCCTGCAGCACTTATTTACAACCACTTCGTTTGACTTGGTACTTTGCTCTTCTCAGTGGGGTATGGTTGTTTACAGCACACGCAATTTCCGGTTAGCTTCTTAGCTTAGCTTCCCTTGCTTCATGGCTGGCGCACTGCATAGGTCACAGCCAAATGTTAGCGACTGGGTAAATCAGATCCAATTGTTTTAAACTTCAACAGAGCCTCCAGCATTCAAACACTTCTCATTAGCCGAGGTTCCTGACCCTCTGTATGAAGCAAAGCGAAGAACAAGGGGCTGGTTTTTACCAGGCTAGTCCCCGAGGGATGGTACTGAAGTGACCAAATGCAACAACCATATGAAACACTGAATGACTGTTGTACTCACCAAGATGCCAATGACAGAAATACAGACTGAAGCAGCTTCATCTCATCCATTTACTGAACTTTAGCACAAGATACAGGTTACTGTTAGTGTGGTGGGTGATCATATTTTTATAATAATATTATAAATCTAAAAGCTGTCACAAATATTTTTTAAAACTATTTATTACTACATTTTCCCTAACCATTGAAAACATGGAGGAAATAAGAAATATGAAACAAATAAAATACATCTAAAGCATCTCGTCTTTTTAAGTTAGAATTTTGGAAGAAATAAATGACAATATATCGCCTTGCTTAAAGTATCGTGACCCCTGTGTCATGATATGTATTACATCACCAAATTCTTGCCAATACACAGCCCTATTGGCTCCTGGGACTCAACCGGGCCAAAGCCCAAAGGAATAACAGGAAGTTGCCTCCATGTGGACCCACCACAGAGGATCGTTCAGTCAGGTGCATTGCATGACCCCGACCCTGCCAATTCCTGGCAACATAGACTGGCTCTGACGTTTATTTTTCTTTAGTGTGGTAGTTGAGAGTAGTCCTCAAATCATACTCGAAACAGGGCACACGAGGTCTGTGTTTAAAAATGTGCCAAATAATTACATGAACATAAAAAAATCTACTGTAAACTGGAACCTTTTTTTTTTTAGATTGGTGGAGCTGATCTGATGCTGACAGAAAGATGAAATGAACGTCTGAAAAACAAATACATTTACAGATTTATTTACTGCTTCAGTTCCCAGATTACAAAGCACAAACTAAAACAACAAAATCGAGATGATCTCACTGATCACCACCAGGATCTGAATCTATCTCCGATGAGAAGAAACTGCTGCTAAAAACAAACCAAAGTTATGTTTGACTCTAGAAAGCATGTCTAAAAAGTCACTTTGTTCAGTTCTTTTGATCCTATCAGCACACCCTAAACACACACACACACACACACACAGGTGGAATGACTGATTTGTTTCTGACCAGGACTCAGGTTGGAGTCGCTCACCATGCGCTCCACCTCAGTAAAGCTCCAGCGCCGTGTCTCGGCAGCAGACAGTTATTACTGTCGATACTTGGGAAGACAGCAGCTTTTTCACTTCCTGTTCCAAACCGAGGTCAACCAATAACAGACAGACAGACAGAGAGAGAGAGAGAAAGAGAGAGAGAGAGAGACAGAGAGACAGAGAGACATACAGGGGGGCAGGCAAACATCAACAGGCGGGAAAGCTGAGAGAACAAAGACTTCTAACAGACTTCAAACACAAACTCGAACGATGAAAACAAGAACATTTCTCTGTTTCAGGTTTCACGTGTAATAAAAGGCCGAGCAGTGCCTTAGCTTTAAACTAAAAACATTTTAGTATCTTTATGCACAATCCAATCAGATGTCACGCTCAAAATACGTTGAGGACGCCTCTCAGCTTCTGCCACGTCAAATTTTAGCTCAATATCTGTCCAACCGTTTTTATGCTAGTTGATAATTAGGTGTGGTGGCCATCTTTAATTGATCAACTGGTTCATGAGATATGTAGCCAACAATACAAACACACGCTTGTGCCACAAATCAGTTCAACAAAACAAAAAAGTTCACTTGTATTCCAAAGTTCTGCAAACAGTTTCTCACATTTTACGACAAGTTGAGAAAAAAAAAAAACTTCAGAAGGAGACAGAGAGACGAGAGAGGAGGCTGGTGGCTGAATTTAAGACTAAACAAACCTGCAAATGATTTATCTGGTTCACAGAAACCAGACGGATAACTGCTCCTATGATCTACCTGCTATAAAACTTATTCTGATGCAGGGTCAAAGGTCAAGTCTGGGGTCTGCTCTAACAACCCTAAGTTACAAGCACCAGTACATCATTAACAAAGACTTGGCTGACAGCTTTTATCTCTTAAGCAGCAAATAAAACTGTGTTTATTAAAAGGGAATATTAGTTTATTAGATTTAAATCAGCCACTGCTAAAAGGTAAAATGTGGTCGATGTAATAAAACTGAAAAAGACAGATATTCATCAACTCCAGATCCTTTTATTTCACATCTCAATCAGTTTTTATTCCTAACCATTTTTTAAAGACGCTGTTTAAACGATAGGTCTGTGTTGCAATGTTTCTTGGATTTACTTGAAAGAAAAAAGGGATAAAAAAATTTCCTCTTTCATAAAAAAAAATCTCTTCGGTTTTGCAAAGTTGTTTAAAACTCGCTGCGATTATTGATAGAAAGTTTCCATATTTGTGTTAAATTTCTGGTTTTATTGTCCAATAAACCATATTTTGACTGGTCCAGTTTCTTGTAGTGAACGTCAACACTATGGGACAGATTTGGCTTTTATTCATAGTATTTAAAAGGAAAAAAGGAGGAATTAGTTAAAGTCAATAAATATGTAGGTCAAATGCAGGTCAAACTGTAAAGCCTCCAGCTTCACATTTTCAACCAATTTCCTTTGAAAATCATAAAAAAAATTACCAAGAATTTAGGAGAAAACCCAACTGAAATGCATCAATTCCAGCTGAAACCACAAAAATGACCACAGCAGAGTTTATTCAGCAGGTTAAACTAAACTCAGACAACTTTTCGCACTTCTAACAGTTGGATCATTTTCTACAGTGATAACAGCTGCAGCCAACCTGATACAGAAACTATGATTTATTACACTAACCGGATATTTTTACAGGATATAAGGATTCAAATCGACAAAAACACAGTTTGTGTAACACGCTGTGGATAAACCGGAGAATCGTCGCTTTTGATACATATATAAACTTTATAAAGTCGTCTTACCTGCTCTTCGCGGTCACCTGAAGCGGAGGAAGCCATGTTGAAGGAAGCGGCGCGTGCAGTTGATCTTAGGTGAGTTTGTTCGCAGTAAAAAAAAAAAAAAAATGAATTAAACACACAAATAAAACCTGAGACTTGAGTCAAAGGTCGACTCTCCGACGGGTCTGGAGGAGTGGAAGTGAGCCGGGAAAGAGGCGTTCTGAGCCCGCGGACAGGCTCCAGGTGCGGCGGGGGAGCGAGCAGCTGTAGCCCGGAGGAGTAGTGCAGGAGACCGGCCGCTAGGGGGCAGCATCACCGCTTCACAAACACTTTTACTCTATTAAAATTATATTAAACGTACAGATTTTTACATCAGTTCAACAACCAGTCAAACTAAGCCCTTTTTTAAAGTTACGTTTATTCTGTTAAAAAAGTCCAAAATACTGAAAACTTATTTTGGGAAAATATTTGAATATCAAATGTGAAAGTATAAATATATCAATGATCAGTTATACTGATCTTTTAGTGTCCTATTTAAAATGATCATCTGTTTTAGTAGTAGGGTAGTATTTGTACAATTTGTACTCGTGACTATTACTGGCAAAATTAGTCACTTTACAAAATATGTAGTTTCACGGGTAACTAAAATACTGTCGATTGGCTCTTTAAAAACAGATCGAGATCGGTTTCCATTTAAAGAGCCGTAAATCCCATTTCTGTTGATAAGCTGCTGTAGTTCCGTTTATGAATCTGCTTGTTTGAATGTTATTGATCTGGAGGTCAGCAGTAATTTCAGATCTATAGGGAATCCCAAAACTTCACAATGACAAAGTATTATATGAAGGGATTCCCCAGACAGCCAGCAGGGGGAGGGGGGTGTTAAAAAAGGAATTTGTAGGTTTTGACCGTTTTAATTTAACTTTAAAGTATTTACATCAAGATTTGTCCTCAAAGATTTAAACTGAAGGATGAACTCTAATGGTCCTGTGTTAGTGTTTTACTAGATCCTCCCATTTTTATTTTAAAGAGGAAAGTTATTTTATCTCCATTAAGAGGATTTGGTTGTAGAGCTTTCAGAATCACACGATTTTACTCTTAAAGCAACTAAAATAAAATTTTAAAACGTCTGACCAACATTAGTTACTTTTGGATATTTTTAGTTGTGATTAATTAAACTAATAACTTAATGATGCATGGCTATTTAGTTCTGCAGATAAAGCCGTCAAATCCAACAGTTCTGAGTCAGTTTGTGCAGCGTTTGTAGCAGAACACAGGAGGGCAGCACCGACTCAAAAATAAGTTTGAACAATGCGAAACATTTTCCACCTCTTAGCCATGAACAAATCTAAGCTTCATATCTTAAGTCACCTGAAACAATCAAAAACAGCTGTTAAATTTTCTTTAAGAGCTGAATTGTAGGAATTTGAGAAATATAACCTTATCTTCTCAATCCATCTTTAGTTTTTAAAACTATTGGTGGAGAAAAAAAATTTGCCATTTAAGTTTAAGATTCAGGAGAAAAATTTAAAGAGAAACACTCAAAGACTGGTTTGTGTTTAATTTATTGTAAGTTGGCATAAAGTTGGTCGATTTGAAGCTGGAACAGATCTTTGACCTCGGCTCTCTTGGCCTTCAGGGTGGGAGTCAACAGGCCGTTCTCGATGGTGAACAGCTCCGGGTGGAGGTGCACGTCCTTCACCTGCAGCCAAGAAAACAATGAAAAGAACTGCAGTCAATTCTCCAGTTTCTCAATAAAAACACTTAACTCAAATTAACTGCAATATTTGAGAGAAGTTATGAAAATTGTAGTTTTCTGCACAGGTTTTAATTCATTGGACCAAATATTTGGATCCAATTAGAGTTTAGACCAAGAGATTCAGGTTTACAAGAGCAAAATTAAAGTTTACTGAATGAATTTCTTCAAAACAATGACCAGTCTGCCTCAGTAATATCTAACCAACCATTTAGGAAGAGATTACCTGTTCAAAAGACTTCAGACCTGCTTCTTTTCCAAGTTTGGTCATGTCTGAAATAATCGCCTTCTTAATTTCCTGAGGGGAAAAAAAATTAAAAAAGTTACAAATTCAAAAAGCACTGCTTTTCACTTCAGTAAATGTGATTCACAGACATGTTTTATGGGTTTTACAACAAAATTATCTATTTTTAGTGTTGATTATAATTCTTGCAGACTTTAACATCTTACAGCCAGACCCTCCCTTACTGTGTTCTTGCAGAGTTCTTCAATGGAGCCTTGGATGCCAAGACCTTTTGCAAAACCTGGCAGGACGTCTCCATCTGGGACCACAACTGCAACCAGGCAAGACTGCAGGAAGAGAGTTGAGCCTTACTGATCAAAGCTGAGGAACAATGTAAAATTCATAAAGCAAACGAGGTGGAGTTATACCTGCAGACTGTCTCCGTGCACAAACACCTGAGCCACAGGTCCGCTGCGAACGTACACGTTCTCGATCTTCTCCGGTGCGATGTACTCCCCTTGAGCCAGCTTGAAGATGTTCTTCTTACGGTCAATAATCTTTAAAACTCCACTCTGTCAAACAAACCAAAGCTCAACTTTGAGGCCTTTTTAAAAAAAAAAAAAAAAAAAAAAAAAAAAAGCGCCTTTTGACTAAATGAAAATTTGCTTTGGAGCCAAGACATTTACTGGAAATTTTAATTTTGACATGCATTTAAAAAAAAAAAAAAAAAAAAAAAAAAAAATTAAAGGCCAATGTTTCCAAGAAAGAAGCCATAATTCAGTGTTTACAGAAAGAAAGAGGTGGACGTCTTGGCAGGTTCGAGAGAAAAACTGTCAAAATGTTCAGCACCTTCACTCATAAATCCTGTCATTTCTTCTAAAGCAAACATGTTGACTTTTTACCAACTAGTGTCAAATTTGAGAGAACTTTGTTTTTTCTAAAGCTTTGCTTTACTTAGTTTCATCTTCTAAAGATAGAAAACATACAAATAACTCGAGGGTTTGGTTCAGGCATCTGGTGCAGGAGTTTCAGGTTGAATTTATTCAGCTTGTGGTGCACATCAAGTCTGGTTTGACTTAATAAAAAAAAAAAAAAACTCTTACCGGAAGCCATTTTCCAACATCCCCAGTATGGAGCCAACCATCTTTATCCAAAGCCTCTGCGGTCTTCTCAGGGTCTTTCAAGTAGCCTTTGAACACATTTGTACCCTTGATGCAAACCTGGAAACAAAAACCATAAAATGGACTTCTTTGAACTCAAAGCTTACCAGAAGGACCAAAATCTAAATTTATGTGCATCCTGTTTGTTCAAGATCAGAAGAAGTCATGCATGCGTTTTGTCAAACCAATACTCCACAAGTTGTTCAAATTAGTTAGCGCTGGAAGCCATTAGCTTAGCATCAGAGCCTTAAATCTGTTGAACACACCTCCCCTTCACCGTTTGAAGCAAAGTAGTTCATTTCTTCAACATCAACCAGCTTCAGAAAATTACAAGGCAGAGGAACACCAACATGACCTGTTGGGAAATAAGTTTTTATTTACACCATTGATTTTTCTACATAAGAAAACATTAACTTGGGGGGGGGGGGGGGGGGGGGCAGG
>JARVJO010000125.1:16584874-16614400 GCA_031762555.1 Cynodonichthys magdalenae | reverse complement strand
GGGCGTGTAAATTTTACATCCCGGTTATGCAATTCTTAGCTCCCTCACTCTACTCTTGATATTGTTGCTGTAATAACTCAAGGACAAAGTCAACATTGATGGTAGAACATGAGAAGTCAGGGTTCAACTCAGGAAAATTCAGACAAACTTAATGACATTCTTTGAGCCTTAAAAAGCATCTTATCAATTCTTCTCAAATAGAAATGAAAATCTTGGCATTCTGTGAAGGAATCAGAGCTCAGGATATCAGTCTTGGCTACTACTACACCAAGATTTAGGTCAGGGTTCCTAATATTGATTCATTTCAAACTTTGTGCAAGTTTCAGTGGTTCACGAGACTTTAAACGACAGACACAGAAACATGCGCACACATACAGAAGATTGTCCAGCTTCACCTTTTTGACAGCAGGCTGTAAATATTATAGTTAAAAAGTATGTTATGTCACAGATTAAATCAACCATTTGGCACAGCCAGTTTAAGCCTCAACAGCTCTGAGCTCCTACCTGCTGCAGGTCCTCTCAGGTATGTGTGGACAGCAGATCCTCTTCCTCTGCTCTGAGAGCAGACACTCGAAGAACAAGAACTCAAACAGCTGACCGACTTGAAACGAGTGACCTTTGACCACAATCACTTCCACTGATAAACACGAATCAAATCTGCCTTTATGTCATATTAACGCAGGAATTGTGCAACACATTAAACTGTTCAGAGTTTCTTTGTTCCCCCTTCTTGTCAGCTCTGAATGAGTTTGATTTCAGTCCAGAAAGATAAAAAAAAAAACAACACTTAACACTTATCTGCAGCAATGACAGAAAAAAAAAAAAAACCCAAGATGCTGCACCTGATGAAAGGTCGATAATTTTATCTGCAGTTTCTTGTTCAAAGTCTCAATATTTCAAGAGCTGAAGGTGGAACAAGTTGCAAAATCAAACTTAAGTCTTTAAAACAAAAGGTCATCTAGAGAATTGGCTGAAATTTTGTTGAAGTTAAAATCAAAAACTCCTCAAAACATTTTAGCCAAACCTGAATAAAATAAAGCCTGTTTGCTGAAGCAGAATTCAAAGAAAATAGGACAAAACCAAATAAGTCTCAATGCATTTCTGAATAAACAAATGTTTTGAAATAGCAGCGGTCTCCTTAATGAGCTGAATGTTTTGATATATGAATGGCTAAAATAGCACAAAATATGCAAAAAGACATTGCAAAGAAAGAGGAAATAAAACAGCCCAAACATTTCCTTTAAAGAAAGAGTCCAAACTGATTTTTTTACGGTTTTAACTCATTGGAACGTCTTGTTTTGATTAAATTCTTCCAACCAAGTAACTCTCAGCTCAAACATTGATGAAGTTTTGAAAAGGTGAAAGTGCATCTCTATGATTAGATTAAATGTGAGAAAGTGCAGAGCTGTGTGAACAATGTATAATGTACAAAAAATGAACAGCATTTAGTCCAGATTAGTCAGAAGTGACTGTAGGACCACATATTTATATAGATATTTGCAAAATAATTCTGATTTCTATGAGACAGGAGGACTGTAAAACAGATGTTGATCAGGGATGTTACCTGGTGGGATTAGCAGCTGCAGATTGGGATCAGGCTGAGCACAGATCCCCCTGAGGAAAAGCAGCTGAAGCCAGCAACACCACTAAAGTACAAAGCTGCCTGCCTGCTGTCATTAGCACCTTAAAGTGCACACAGGTGTGGCAGCTTCTCAGCACCAGTCAGGGCTCAACCTGCCTCCTCCTGTTTCTGCACAAAAACACCCCCAGGAGAGCTTTTTCTGCCGTGTCGTCTTTATTATTATCCTTTTAATTAAATCAACTCACGTTTTTAAAGGACCTCATTTACTGTCATTTTCTCACTGCGTTTCCTCTGAGTTTAAAGATTTATTTCTGTTCCAGGTTGGAGAGATGACTGTGAATTTTTACACAAGCTTTATGGACGTGAGCAATAAACTAAGATATAAAACACAGAACCTTTGGAATTAGCCGTGGTTGTTAAACCCTGATCAGAAACTTATCTTACTTAAATCAGTTGTAATGAATCAGATAATGCAAAATAAAAAGGACTGGGATTTACGACAGGTGATAAATAACTGACATAAAAAACGTGAGAAATGACAAATAATTTTAGTAGTTAAAACTTAAGGTTAGTTTTACATTCCTCTGACCACAGCTAACACGATTATTTAAAAAAGCACAAGGTTAATGAGACTGTAGCCAACTGACTATAATGTGGACGCAAGAGGAAATGCAACCCCAGGTTAGGGACTTTGATAAAATTTTTTAAGTTGTTTTAGAGCTGTTTTACCTTTTTTACTTAAAAGGTTCAATGCACTGATTCCCAAAAGTTTAGTTTTTAAAAATCGAACCACCCATTAAGGATTTAGAGGTCATCAAAGTAATGGTATTATGCATTACTTGCATAATACCATAAAAGAACCTCGTAGACATAATTTTCCAAACTAAAGCAGAAAACAAACTAGATAAAACATGCAGACAGATCTTGAAATGATATGGGGGGTCTAAGCCTTAAAAAGAGTGACTTAAGCTCAAAGTGCCCACCCAGGTTGATCAGACAGATTGTGTGGAAGCTGAACTCCAAATCATTTTCTGATCACATTTCATATCATAATAAGCTCTCTGGATAAAAACCAAGGAGGCAAACATGGGGCACCAAACGTGAAAGAAAATGTTAAAAAAAAATGTCACCAACACATTTTCTTTATGAGTACAAAATACTGAAATTTTTCACTAACATTGGTTTTATTTAACTCACTGTTCTTACATTTTGCTCGATTTTACTGAATGTTAAATTTAAATGTTAACTGTTACGTCTAACTGTTAAATCCTGAGTCTAAGTGTAAAAGTTAGATGTAAATGTGGCTAAAGTTTACATTTTAGATAATTTATTAGTCTCCCATAGGACAAATTTGACTTAGAAGAGGGAACAAAGCTGCAGTACAACAGTAACCTTCAAACAAGATCAATAATCATAAATTCATTAAAATAACACCAATCTTTAAGAAAGCATATTTCAAATTTGTGCAAAAAGACACACTGATACACAGCATTAATACCGCTAAAAGAGAAAAACACAAACTTCAGGTAAGCAGTACATCCATACAAACATACAGCTTCCATTCACATACAATACATCCCCTTCATACAATTCATGATCATCGTCTGAGCCTCCTATTACTCAGGCTACGATAGTTGCCCATTTAGGCTGATGGTGAATGGTACAAACAAATGTTTAAGATTATTGTTTTTACACAAAGGAACCCTGAACCTCCTCCCTGAGTTCATGAGAACATATTCTGATGCGAGCATGTGTGACCTGTCAGACAAGTATTTCAGAATGGTGCACAGCCTTTGGTGCTCGGCTATTTTAATGGCACCAGCAACAAAAGCTAACGCTAACATTGCTAATGCTGTTGAAAAAGGGAGGTTTCCCTACAAGACATCGAACTTGCAGTTGGGGCTGGTGTCCCAGCTGCATTTCAAACTGCCAAATCACAGGTAGTCATCCATATTGTTTTTAATGAACAAATTTTTATTATAATTTATATACTATCTTCAGCAGCGTTAGCAGCATTAGCAGGTGCTTTTGTCACAGCATGATGATGTCGCAATAAAAGCTACACACCAACGCCAAAGGATGCGTTCCGATCGAAATTCTTAAACTTAAGTTGCAACATTTAAGATTTAATTTTCATATTTATATTTAGTATTTAATATTATACATAACTTTTAGGTTTGACATTTGGTTAAAAAAAAATAGCAAAAGTAAATAATTAAATGTTAGTGGAATTTTTAAAAGTAGGATTTTACACTCAGAAAGTGAGCTAAATAGTGAAAATGTGTTAGTGACATTTTTTTATTTTTTTATTTTACACTTGGAGCCCCATGGGGAAGCACTGTTGAGAGAAAAACACAAAAATGTCTAACTGAAATTACCCCAAAGATTCTGGGACTGATGAGACAAATCTGTTTTTTTTATGATGTGGAAAAGTACCAACAAATTTACATGTGCATGTGTCCTTTCTGGGCTGTATAGGCAAAGAGATGCAGCTTTAGATATAAATTGATTTTTCTCAAGAAGAAAATCAGAAATCTGAAGGTCGCTGGTTCAAATCTTACATGAAGTGCTGCATTAAATTACAGTTAAACTAATGTAAATTTATAGGAGGGGAAAATGTACAGTCATTTGAAAAACTTAGTAAAAAGCTGAAATTATCTAAAAGATCTCCCATAAATGTTATCATGAAAAAGAAAAAGTAACAAAGTGAGTTTTGTACCTCCCACTCTTCTCCTCCCTGAACCAAGTGCTCCAGCATCACTAAGGAGGTTGAGTATTTAATCGCCGCACATGCAGAAACTAAAAGGATGAGAGTGATGTCACGGATGTTGCATTGTTCTACCATGTGCCACGTTTTGCTGCTCGACCTCACGCTCGTTTTATCTGCTGCTGCCATCCTCAGTAACAGCAGCAGCGGGTCTCAGACTCACAGGCTGCTCGTTGCCTTCCAGGCTCCCTGGAACGTGTCCTTCCCCTTCAGTGCCCGGCGCCTGGGCTCGGCCATCCAGATAGCCGTGGAGAAGGTGAACAACAACCCCTCCTTCCTGGGGAACTACAGTCTGGATTTTGTCTACAAGGACACAGGCTGTAATCCCAAAGAGTCCTTGGGAGAATTCATCCAGCAGGTGTGGAGGGAAAACGTGACGGCTCTCTTTGGTCCAGCATGTCCTGAGGAAGCAGAGGTATAAGTCTGTCATTAAGATGTTACTGTTTGTTTGCTTCTTTACAAAGTCAAGTCAAAGTAAAAATAAAATGCAACTTTATGTAATATGTTCTGACAATGGAATCTGTAAGATAATTTAGGTAATTGTTATTGAGCTTACCTCCAAATAATAAAAAATACAACAAATGTCCTTTACAAGTGTCCTTTTTTTGCTGGTTTTCATGCGGTTCATCTTTAAGACATTTCCCACGTGTTTTTCTTACATTACTGTTGGTAAAAATAACAAAGTACATTTGGGTCAGCCTGCAGGTGTGCCCTTATTTTGTTGTTGATGTTTTTCTGTAATATAAATACCACTACATGTTTCTAAAAATAGTTTTCCTTTAATAATCTGGATTTTTAGGTAAAGACAGATTAGAGACCTAATAAAACATAAATGAGATTATTCAAACGAAGTTCTAAAATGCCAATCAATTGACCTCATCAACAAGATCAACGAAAATATAACAAAATAAACTGCATATTTACATTTATATCTCATCTATATGTGAATATATCTATATTTTATCTTATATATCTTTAACGTCAATGAAATTGAAGAAACAAAATATTTTTAAATCTATTTTAATTCTATTAAATTTAGTTTATTTGATCAAATGATAAAATATGTTCTTTTAAATTGATTACAATATCTGACATTGCTTGTTACATTTTTTAATAAAATGATTATTTATATAAGGGTTTTGTTTCGTTTAACTTTAAAAAGTCAAATATTGCTGGAAAATAAAAAAGAATTTTGTAAATATAGTATATATATATATATATTTTTTTTTTTAAATGGTACTTTTTAAAGACATTGCATGCTGCTGCTGAACTCTGATGACCCTCTCAGTCAGAGCAACACCTGAACAGAAAAAATGAGTTTAGGTTGTGTGACTTCAGTAATATAGCTTTGTTTATTTGATTTAATTTATGTAAAGTTAATAAGGAGCACAATAAATTCCAGGACTTATTCTTCTTTTTCTTTTGGCTTGTCTTTCTTATGGGGTCAAATTCATCAAGTCCTCCTTCGTCTTACTCTATCCTCCAATTACCTCCATGTCCTCTCTAACTGCATCCATAGATCTCTTTGTCTTTTTCCTGCATTTCTAACATCTTTCTACCAATATACCCACTGTCCCTTCTCTGGACATGTCTAAACCATCTCAAACTGACCTCTCTAACTTCATCTCCCAGTGGTTCAGTCTGTAATGTTTTCCAGGTCACTGGTCTGATCGCCTCAACATGGCACATCCCAATGTTCGGCTTTGTGGGTCAGTCCTCCAAACTGGACAACGACGACATGTACGATTCCTACATCAAAATCATGCCCCCTCTTAAAAGAAGCTCGGAGGTTCTGGTGAAGACCCTGCAGTTCTTCGGGTGGAGCCACGTGGCGATGATCGGAGGGGGGTTGGAGACAAACACTTGGGACAAAGTTGACGCTTTGTGGAAAACGGTGGAGAACCCACTGAGAGCCAAATTCAAACTGACTGCAGAGGTGAAGTTTGACACCAGCAACCCTGATCTCATCTCCCAAAACGTCAAGTACATCTCAACTGTCGCCAGAGGTAACAGACAAGTTTCTAGTTTTACCTCTTTATTTCAAATTTGAATCAACTCTAAAAACACTCTGTGACCCTCTCCCTTCCAGTTATTGTGGTGTTGACGAACAGGGAGGACTCCGTGTCCCTGCTGGTGGAGGCTGAGCGTCAAGGCCTGATGAACGGCGACTACGTGTTCTTCCTGGTGCAGCATTTTGAGGTCAGTGGAGCCAGGAGGAGCAAAATAAATCAACAGCTACAAGCATGCATATTCAGGCAAGTATACTGACCTGCTTAAGGACAGATGGGAAAAACCCATGAAGATCAGGGTAAGGAAAATCCAACAACAAGTTCTTTCACTCAGTTAGAAATCTTAAGACACAAAAAAATATAAAACTTTTTAACAGAACATTATTTCTTACCAGAAAAGGTACTGGATGTGTACAAAATGCAACCCTTCACCTTCACAAAACAGCCAAGAAAACATCTATTTTCTAAAATTAGCCTTTTAGTTTCCGTAAAAATATGCAAAAAACAAATGTATGTCTCATTTATTGTTTTACGGATCTCTTTTTATGTGCAGGATAACTTGTGGAAAAATGCCATAAACAGCAGGGTAAACCAAGCTGCTACAAGAGCTTTCGACATGACGTTTATCATCGGCCAGAGATCCTATGAAGGTTATGAGTACTACGACTTCTACAAGCAAGTCTATCAAAGGCTGAAAGGACATCCTTTTTGGAGCAACCTAACATCTGAGAGTGAGGCAAGTTGTGAACGTTATTTAAGGAAAGTTGACCAGTTTATTTTTAGCTGAATCACGTTTAATACAATGTCCTCAATAATAACTGTCAGGTTAGTCCCTACTCAGCCTATTTGCACGACGCGGTGCTTCTTTACGCCATGGGACTGAAGGAAGTTCTGAAAGATGGAAATGACCCGTACGATGGCCGGCAGCTCCTACAAAAACTGAAAACTGCAGGCAATATTCGATTTCATGGTAACTATACAGTAACCGTGGTATCAGTTTCAAAACAAGGATTTCATTTTTCTAAAGGTGTCTGGTGGCGTTATGGCTCATCTTTTGTAGGTGCCTCTGGACTCGTTCACTTTGACGAAGAGGGCGAGAGAAATGTGGACTATTCGATTTATGATCTGCAGTATGTGGGCAACAACATCCTGTTTGTGCCGATCCTACACTTTGAAAGTCAAACCAAAAGTGTCAGGTACCAAAGTACAGTTAAATATTAACACATGGATTCTTTTTGGTTTCAACACAAGATTGGATGACAGGATTTTAATTGCATAATGACAAATGTTCTAACGAACGTTTTGAATTTCAGACCAACATCTATGTTTGCTTCTGTGGTTTGGCCAAAAGGAAAGCCCCCCACTGATATACCACAATGTGGTTTTAATGATGAACTCTGCGAATGGCTGACTAATGGTATAAGCACTTAAACTGACTGGCATTAAAACCTTAGCCACTCTTAGAGTTTACCATTTCTTTGTGATGCAGATGTCGCCCTGCTGGCCGTGATAGTTACCTTCCCCGTCATTGGTATAGTTGCCGTTTTGTGGATTGGCGTCCTAATGCTGCAGAAGTTTCGGCTCCAAACGAGGCTAGAAGACTCCAGCTGGTGGATGATCAACTTTAGTGACATCACCATCATCCGGGAGCCCTCAGTACGAGCACTCAAGAAGGGTTGGTGAATGGTCAGTGTGGTCGATTTGTTACACAGGTTTGTGTTTCATTCCCTTCAGGGAAACCAGGGTTCATCGGTAGGCTCTGCAGGAAGTCACAGTGGGAGCAGCAGCTGTCAGAGCTATTTTTCCAGCAACAGCTATGACCTGAGGGACAAGACAGGCAAAGAAAACATATTTATCACTATAGGTCTCTATCAGGTAAGTTTAATTCTGAGCTCACAGTGAGCCTACATAACAAATGTACGTGTGAAATTATTGTGAATACTTTTGTTTGTTTTGTCAATTCAGGGAAATCAAGTGGCCATCAAATACATCAAGAACCCTGCCAGCTGTAATTACCAGAAACCTTCAGTCATCGCAGAGTTCAATGTGGTAAAGTTGACAACTGACTTGATTTCACTTTGGTGCAACCTATAACCAGTAAAGATCATTGTTACCTTTTGAAAATACCCACGTACATGTGTGTAGGATACAGCAGAGAATTGTTAGATTTTTTCACACAAAGATGCAGCTCCTCTGTACCTAATTATCTGAAACTCTTTAAGAAAGATGAAAGAGATGAAACACGAGAACTTGGTGCAGTTCTTTGGCGTTTGCATCGAGCCACCGAATATCTGTCTGGTCATCCAGTACTGCAAGAAAGGCAGCCTGAAGGTGAGTGGAAAACCTCAGTTTTCCCAACAAAAACTGCCAAACACTAATTTTTTTCATGTATTGTTTTGATTATTTTTTTACAGGATGTTCTGAAGGATTCAGATGTTGATCTAGAATGGATGTTCAAGCTGTCGTTTGCATATGACATTGTCAATGTAAGTGTTTATCACAAAAATGTTTCAAGAAATACTTTTCTTATGTTCTTTTTTAAGATTTGCTTGTTTATATTTCAGGGACTGGATTTTATTCACAATAGCAGCCTTAAGTTTCACGGAAACCTGAAGCCTAGCACGTGTCTGGTGGACAGCCGGCTTCAGATCAAGCTCTCTGGCTTTGGATTGTGGGAATTTAAATATGGAGAAAAACCCAAACTGGACTTGGTAGAAAACCCCAACTATGAAGGTAAGTGTATTTTAAATCCAGTTGTTCAGTACTACACTGGCATCATCCTGCGACACCACAAAGAATGAAGGGAATGCACACGAGGTAGTTTAAATTTGTCGTAGATCTGTACTGGACAGCCCCGGAGCTTCTTAGACAGGTCGATCCTCCATGTAACGGAACACCCAAAGGGGACGTCTACAGCTTCGCCATCATCTTGTGGGAGCTCATGTATAACTCTAAAGCTGGTCCATATCAAGACATCAACCTGCACCCCAAAGGTTTGTAGAATTTATACCTTTTCTTTAAACACCTGCCAACACATTCTTCATAGACATTAAAGGGTAGTGTCGTATACATCACCAAATATCACAACAATTAATACATTTTACCTAATGCTGGAGACTATGAACCTATATGCAAATTTTCATAGTAATTTGTAAAAAGAACAGATCCTGGAACACCTCAAGTCAGTGAGCAAAACAAAAAACTTTTATTCCAAAACTGCAACTCAACATGTTTCAGTTTTTTTGCATGTTTCCTCAAGAGATCATAATGCAGTTGAGGACACCTTTCCAAGGGGAACCTTTGCGACCGGCGCTGTTGGATCAGCTTTGTGATGAGAAGGTGAACGCCCTGCTGAAGAACTGCTGGAGCGAGAACCCTGACCATCGCCCACCTTTTGGATCAGTGCGGAGGCGGCTGAGAGGCATCAGTCCAGAGAGGTCTGCTTCTGCGTACCTTTTACATGTACTGTTGAACAAAACAGGAACTTATTTGTTTTAAAGAAACAAGTGAGGCCACATTTTCGATGGGGTTGAGTTTCAAGAATAAATCTGCTAAAATCAAATAAAAGACAATCATCTCATTTGCACAGTGACAAGTTTCCACTCTAATAAAAATATGTATTTTTGAACAAATGGACAAGATCATGTCATAATAACTTTATATTATGTAGCCATGCAAATATCCTGGATAACATGGTGGATAAGTTGGAGAAGTACGCCAATCACCTGGAGGAAGTTGTGGAGGAACGGACCAATCAGCTCACAGCAGAGAAAGCCCGGGCAGATAAACTTTTGTCCAGCATGTTACCAAGGTGCCACACATGCTAACTACATCAAATTTACTCATGGTATTTTCCCTAATTACTGTAATACAGTCTGCCTTAACATGATTGTGTTGGTCTATTGATTGTAGATATATTGCAGATGAGCTGATGGCAGGAAAGTCGGTGGAGCCACAGAGTTACGATATGGTGACGATCTTCTTTTCTGACATTGTGGGTTTCACCTCCATGTGCTCTGTTAGCTCTGCGATGGAGGTGGTTACGTTTCTCAATGACCTCTACAGCCTGTTTGATGACGTCATAAAGTTGTATGATGTCTACAAAGTAAGAATTATTAAAAGTGAGAATTTTATTGCAAATAACTAGTGAGAAACTAGCATTGGCATCAACTTTTGGCAGATAAAGTATAAAAAGACATTTAACAAAGATGCATAACAACAATTATATAATGTTTTATCTATTTATGATTACCATTTTTATCTCTTTTAAATGGTTAAAGCTAAATATGCTATTACTAATGGTTTTTAAAGTTATTTGATTGATGTAGATCTTTAGGAAAAAATTCTTTAAAACCTGCCATCTTTGTGTCTCCATAAGGTGGAAACCATTGGTGATGCATACATGGTAGCTAGTGGCCTGCCTATCAGCAATGGCAACAAGCATGTGTTGGAGATATCAATGATGGCTCTACATTTCCTGAGTGCCATTAAAGTCTTCAAAATCCCCCACATGCCAAACGAGACCCTTGCAATTCGCATTGGCATACACTCAGGTAATTGACTGTACCAGTAGCTACATAACTGTACAGAAACATAAAGGCTTTTCTCAAAGATGCCATCATGAACTACATCTACTTGTAAAATGACTCAAAGTGAGTCACTTAAAAATGTTTTTAAATAAAGTCTTAAGCAGTCCAGGTGTAGTTACGGTATGTGCTTCCTGTAGGTCCAGTAGTTGCTGGAGTTGTGGGAACCACCATGCCTCGTTACTGCCTTTTTGGTGACACAGTGAACACAGCATCGCGCATGGAAAGTAACAGCTCACGTGAGTAAAGACTTTTGCACTTGCTTCAAGTCTTCAGGATCTTTGTCACAAGTGAGAGAGGAGTCGACTGGGAGATATTCATGCTGTTTTTGATTCTTTTACCAAAGTGTTTCACTAGAGGGCACAATAAAACCAGTATGAAGAAGTTAACATGTGGTCAGATTGATGGTATTTTAAGTCTTTAAATCAAAGATGTAAGCATCTTGTCTTATTTGTTACTGCACTGCCTCTACTACTGAGATTCTGATTTTGATCCTCCAGATTTTGTTGCAGCCAACTAACGACTATAGAAATGTCTATAATCTAACCAGATTTTTCACTGAACACAATCTTTAAGCTCTGGAGATGTAGCATCACCAAGAACCTAAACAATATAAGTTGATTGTTGAAATACTAAAGACTCAAATGCAAACACTAAATTTGAACAATCTAAATAAAGTTTTTGTTTTCAGCCCTGAAGATTCACATATCTCAGTCCACGGCTGACATTCTTGTCCAGGCTGGATCATTTGAGTTGGAGGAAAGAGGGGAAGTTGAGCTGAAGGTGACTTCTCTACTATATGAATTTTATTTTTGTTTTCGACATGTTGTGACCAGACCACGTTTTCTCTCAGGGTAAAGGGTTACAGAAGACATACTGGCTGCTGAGCAAAAAAGGATTTAATCCTACTCTTATTGCCCACAATTCGCCAAAATCTGACTGTCTAAAAATACAAACAGAGGTACGTCCAGAAGAAATACATTCACATCTATGTCCTTGTTTGATAAATAAGACATTGTCTCCTGGTTCATTCCTGATTTTTATGTTCTAGAGCTCATGATCCACATTTAATCTGATACTTTCCACAGTCTGTTTTCTCAGTTAACACTCTGTTCTGCTCTTCATTGCCTTTGAACTGTTCTCAATTAAACACAAGGTTTAAAGGATTCTTTGTATTATTCTTGGAAACAGACCTGAGCACCGTCATCCCACCGTCTGCTGGATGGATGTAAACCGGTGCTGTGTTCTGATCTGTTTTTGTTTTGTCTCTGCGAACAGAAACTTGGATTGTCCAGACCTGCAGATGCAAGGTCTCAAATCTTCCAGCATAAATCGATGATGACTAAAGTGAATGTTTGAAAGCAGGAAAACAGGTGATGTTGAGGGGGGCTAAGGATACGTGGAGTGGCGAATTTACAAGGAGCAGAGCTTGAAACTTAGACTTTGACACAATGTTTGATTATTGTTGGACACTAAAGGTTATTTTATTATTTGCAATTTTGATACAACTATTTTACAGTTAACTCTTTGATTCAATGATTGCTTATTTGAAAGTGCAGCTTAAAAATTTATTTTTGTTTGTTTTGAGGGTTTTTAGTGCTATAATGAGTTTTCCAAGACATAGCATAACAAAAAAAAAATCCCATGTATTTTTACTACTGTAAATATAGGTTCTTATGAAATAATAAGATTGAGGTTTTTGTTGCTGAGTGATGTAATTATGCCACAAATGTATACAAGCCAGCAGAATCAGAGAAAAAGCTTTGATTTTTCAAAAAAAGCAGTTTCACCTTGTCATGAGTATAAATATTACCCATTCCACTTTTTGATAATCCATCATTGATCATCATCAAAAGCCCAAAAGCACTTAATACTTTAAACTCACTGTGAACTAAAACAAAAGCACAAACTTCAGCGAGGAGCTCAGACAATACTTGAAAAATCAAAATGTTTATCACACTTTTTGCATCAATAATTGAATTTTTTTATATTCAGCTTTTTGCATGTGTTGGCAGTTTAATTTCTATTTTACGCAACTCATTTTAAAAATTTTATTCTTGATTTTGTCTGATTCAACCTGTTTTAACCTCCACACGCAGCAAATCGAACAGCTCGAGTGGAAAAAATCTGATTGAAACTTTAATGAAACTAAGTTTTCTGCTCTCTGTCAGATAAAAGGCCTAAAATACCTCAATGTGCAGTAATGTCAGATATTTAATAAAAAAAATTGTCTGATTACATGAAATTGTGTGTCTTCTATTCTAAATCTGAAAATCTCATCAATCATACATTTATGACTAAATCTCTGCTTTTCTTTTGGATTATAATAAACGTTTGAATTTATTGCTTCAGTAAAGTTGAGAATTATTCAAAATAACTGACAAACAACATTAAATGAGGGGAAACAGTGTTTTTATTGGAATATAAAATACACTTACATATAAATCAGATTTTGAAAGCCCTGTGCTAAATACAAACTGTATCTGTGAGACGATGAAAAGATGAAGATGGGGATGAGTGGATCCTGAGTCTTGCTCTGTCTGTGTTTATTTAATGACATAATCTTTCAATACATTTTTGCTCCATTTGCTAAATCCCAGCACATGTTCATCAGGACCAGAAGCAGGATGAACAGTGAAGTTCCTGAAATGAGATATTTTTAGCAAGTTTCCATCGCAGTTATTGTTTGTTTGTTTTTGTTTACCTGTGACGTGGCCATTATTAGAAGAGCTGCGACCTGTTAAGTGATCGATGGATTACATTTATTTATCAGATTTAAAAAATAGCATCTATTTGATAAAATAAACTGGAAAAATGTTGTATTGTACCTTTAATCTGAAACTCAGCTGAAAGGATCCCCCCATTTGGGTCAACCTCCGATGACAGAGACCTCACAGTGCAGGGGCTCTTCAGGGGGAAATAACAAAATAATGTGGGAAATTAACTTTTCACTCAATAGATTTGACACAGAGATCTGTTTAGGATCAATTCTGACATTTAAAAACATTTTTTAAAGTCTTAAAAGTATAAAAACGTACAGAATCAAATGTACAACAATACTTAGCATTGGTGATTAGGTTTGTCGTGTGTTGTTAGTCGCAGGGTAGAAACTTTGGTGAAAATTTAAATCAGGGTTTTATTTCTTAACACAATAAAGGGACAATAAAAAATTATGATGACTACAATACAGCAACCAGATTACAAGCATGTTTGTTTTTACTAATTGTTTTAGATCACAAAAAATGGCAAAAAAATAAACATAAAAAAACAGACCACGGAAATAGAGTGGGGGGGTTATGTATTTTCCTGGTACAGGAATTCCATACAACAATCAAGTAATTATGTTACATTGAATTGTGCTGAAAATGCTGAATAAATCAAAAATAAATTAAACTTTGCATCATAGTTTAAATAAACACCTTGAAATTGGCCTCTGTCTCTATAACAATCTCCTACCATTTCAGACACTCCTACTTCAGCACGTCTTCAAAACAGTGCTTATACCGTTTACAACCTTTCATAGGAGCGTTGTATTTTGTTGTAATAAAAGAAGCAACATTAGATAATATCGGTTTGAAAAATGGCAACTCAGGATACGTTCGAGCCTTACTCAAATGATCCCATGTTGGACCTGGAAAGTACATTTTCTGAAGAACCGGGACGAGTACAGAGGCTCTTAAAAGACGTTTCAGCTTGGTAATATATCTCCCAGTCATCTTCTCATAAATCTACATCAATGTCAAACTACTTTTTGTGAAGAAACTCTAAATATAGATAATGAAGCTCTGTTTTGCAATGAAACCATGAACATCCACCAGTTTTAAGATACGTTTTGCAATGACGTCCCTTCTTAACGTCTTAACCTGAAGTTAAGAAATACTTCTCCTGCTGCCAGTCTGGTGGCCGTGCACTGAGCTTCAAGGAGGATCTGTATATGGGAGGGGCTTTGTACCAGCAAGCACCTGACGACTACCACAGGAGATGCAAGGATTTCTCAAACACGCATGAATGAGTCAAACCAACACTCTGGGTTTATTTTTGATGAGGAAATAACATTACAACATGAGATAAAGCTCAAAAAAGTTGATTTTTCATAATACCCCCCTTTAATGTTTCTGATTTTCTTGCAAACATGTAAATGTAAAGTATTTATGAGGCGTCGCTGCTGTACTCACAGGCTGACAGATGAGTCTCTCTGCGTCACAGATCTGGATTTCACAGTGAAGCCAAACGGTGGAAACTTTTTCCAGCCGCTGGAAACGGAACGAGTTGAACTTAAAGGTGGAGCGGCTGTCTTTGGCGTTATCGAAGATGGTCACAGTGTTGTCAGCAGGGCAGCTGTTTGAAAACATTTAATATTCAAAGCTTCAATAAATTGGTTGATCATCACCAAACATAAAACTGGTATTGGTTAGCAGTATTGGGCTGTTTTTATGACTACAAGTATTTGAGGCTGGTTTCACCTGTTGATGATGAGAATCCACTTCTTCCTGTCTGTTGAATAGGGAGTGGGCGTGGCCCAGCAGTTGTTTATCACAACTTTAAACCTAATACAGGTAAAATAAAAAAATCACAGTTTGACCTCTAAACTTATAAAAATGGTTAAATATTTGTGTAAAATGTAAAACGTAGCAATGTACCTAATACTTAGACCTTTCGCCTCGATGCCGATAAAAACTTCAGAGCCGATCTCAGACGTGTCGATCACATAAGGAGCATCTTTAGCGTACAAGAACTTGGAGTTCTACGAGATATTTTTTATTTTTTAAAGCTTTATCTCACACAGTGAAGCGTCATACACCAAATAAGTGCTTAAAGAGTTATTGCGATAACCATTGCATTACAGAAGTCTCTTCCACTGGAGAAACTGAATCCACGAGCAGCAACTCACCGTGAACACGTTCAAAGATAACTGTGACCTAAAAGTGCCTAAACTCCCATTGTTGACATAAACTGTAGCGACTCTAGAAAAAGCAGAGGGTTTAGTAAAAACACTGCAAGTCATTGTGTCAGCATGCACAAATCGTCCATGCAGTAGTTGTGGTCGGCTGGTGTTCTGAGGCGGTGCTTACCTCTGGCTGAAGACGGCGTTATTTACCAGGTAGGCAGCTCGGTACATGCAGCTGAAGGTGTAGTTGACTGGCTGGTTCCTGACGGTCAGAGAAGTGTCGTTGGATACGATGGAGTTATAGAAGATGTACTTGGGGTCTTTGCCTGGCATGTACTGATAAAAAAAAAACAGAACATAAAGAAAATACACTGCTTGGCTTAAAAAAAAAATGTGGCCACCATAAAAAAGTCACACACAGATATTTTGTTAGACCGCCTTTAGCTTTCATTACGGCACGCATTCACTGTGGCATTGTTTCGATAAGCTTTTTAGACCTGACCAACCGCCCCTACAGGTTTGTACAGTAGGCACTAGGCATGATGGGTGCATCCTCAAAGACGATGGGTCCCCGTCATTCCAGTTTTTAATAACACCTCAGACAGTTCTTAACCCAATTTTAGTAATTTCTCCAATGTCCTCAGATGTTTTCTCTGCTTGATGTATTCCAATGATTTGACCCTTTTCGACATCTTTTCCACAACCACGGTCTGTGTCTTTCCACATGGTTGTTTAAGAAATGAGAAGCAACTCATTGCACTAGTTGGGGTTTATAACTAGGTTTAATAACCTGAAAGATCATCACCCATACAGTAATTATCCAATACTTTATTTTGACCAGGCAGTGTAGTTTTCTAATTAACTGAGAAAAACAGATTGAAGGTTTGTGTCCAGCTTGGTCTTACCTCAGATTGTGTGCCGCAGTACGAGTGGTTTCTGGGGGTCAGGTCTGGGATGATGAAGCGATAATAACCCGGACTGTGAATTCCTGTGTAGCACACCCCACCCAGGGACAGCTGCTCTATTTCCCAGCCGTACGGACACTCCGGGACGTTGGCAATGATGGCGTTTGGGAAACATGACACCACAACATAATCTGAGAAACAAATGTGATCAAGAAAATGTTGAGTCCTGTCTCAAAATATTACATTTGTGTTATTTAGAGTCGGTGTACTGCAACTTTAATGCTTTTGGGATTTAAAAAAAAAGGTCTTGTTCCTAAAGGTTAATTTTTGGAAACTGTATAGAAGAAATCCAAGAGCTTTAACTTTAACATTATTACGTCTTTAACTGTCCTACAAGTCAATCCAAACCAAACTCTAAAAGACACAACCACAGAAAACAGGATTTCTACACATTTTTCAGAATTTCCGTTTCAGAATTTTATTTGGAGGTTCAAGAATTGTTATTTGTTGTTGAAAAAAGGTATAAAAAAAAAGAAACATCAACTTTCAGTTTGGTTCAAGGTAGAAACTGAAGTGATCTGATAATGAGACTTTAGACATAACCATTTTTACATTCTGGTTAAACTTAAATTTAAACGTAAGATTCATTCTGTAAAATATGCTGTTTATTCATTTTGAAAGTTTATTTTGTGTTCAGCTTTTTAAAGCTTGAACACCTGCCCCTTAAAAGCTAAAATAAAGAAATTTAAGGACATAAAAAGTAATTAAGTCTTTTTCTTTTTTCTAACTGCAGCTTTACTGTCAAAAGTAAATTTTTGAGACCTGCTGGTTAATCTGTGGAACTGTTACCTGCTTTTTGTGGCGCACATGTCAGTGCAACAGGCAACACCATCAAAAGAGCACCAAATGAAGCCATAATGAGACGCTGCAGAAAAAAAAATCAGATATTACATGATTCAGAATAAAATGTAAGCATTTGTTTCTGTGGGGGGAAATTACTCACCTTAAGAAGAAAGCACCTGGATGTCAGAGGACGCTCATGTCTCTTCAACAGGTGACTAAAGCATCTGGCCAAGAAATTAGGTTTTATACAAGCACGGGTTCAGATAAATGTCTTTCAACCATTCTCCTGTCTTGACTTTTCCCCCTGACAAGGTGCTTTAAGAGCTCTATTGTGGAGCTTTTTACAAAAGCTCTCTGTCCTGCTCAGACATTGACTTTTAAATGACCAGCTTCCATTCGATCCTCACCCTGGGTGGTAGAGTTTAAAAAAATAAATAAATTTACAAGTATTTTGCAATAAATAATCTACATTTCTGGATTATAGAGTGAAAATAAATCTTAAAAAATAAGTCTAAAGATAATCAACATTAACTAACATCTAAAGAAGGCAGTTCAATATATAACACCAACAACAGTAATAACAACATATATAATGGCGATATGGAATATACATTTATTTTAGGCATCCATTTTTTAGAAGGCAACCTATGACCTAATATGGTCAAAGGTTTTCTCTTCCTACTTTTTCCAATGTGAGTGCAACTCCTACATTGATTTTACTCTTAGGCAGTTTCCCATCCAAGTACTTAACCAGACCCAACCCTGCTTAGCTTACAAGACCAGATGAGATCTGGTGGTATGGAATATTAAGAGATGCCAAAACCCACATATTTTAATTGTTATTAATAGCTTGTTGTTCCCGAATGCTAACTTTAGCTGCAGTTAGCAAAATTCACAGGTTTGCCTTAAAAAATGAGCTCAAATTTCACTTTTATATTAACAGAACGTAATCACCTATTAATTTTATTTCCTAAATCAAAAACTTTACAAGCATATTTCAAAGACATTAACATAAAAAAAAATAAGATCAAATAAAAAATGGTTTGTTTTATTTTGATTATTTATTTGTTTTCTTTATTTAAACCATCTTAAGCACCAAATGGAGCACACAGACATGAGTAAGTTCTTAAAAATGTGATGGCAACTCAGATAAAACTGGGTCTAAACAACCACCAGAGTCCCAGAGTGGAGGTGAGAGCCCCCTGAATAATCTCAGGTTCCTCAGTCTTGTTATTAGATATCACTTTTGTCTCGTCTTCCTTTCTCAGGCGTGTGAAACGTGCGTTCCAACTGGCCTTTTTTACACCAGACATGGAGGTTGTTTTTGTTGGGCTAAAAAAAATGTCTGGACATTTTATGACTATGTCTCCGTCTCAAGGTAAGTTCAGTTAAATTCTCAAATTTCTTCCCATTTTTCCAGATTGTGTTTGTTAAATAGTTGCCGATACTTGCTCAAGATGAGGCCACGTCCGAGCTTTAGTACATGAGAAAAAGAGTTTGGCATTTATCTCATTCTTGGACAAACGTACAGAAAAATGAAAGCAAAGAAATGAGACACTGATGTCCTTTACAGAATAACTCAACTCAGTAACCTTGCACCTGAAAGGCCAAACGGCAGAGAATTAGCATCTAAATGAAGCGACAGGAGGATCGGTAAGAGACTGAAGGGAGATATGGATCTAAGAGCGGGTCGAGGGACAGCTAGCGTTTCAGCATCTGTAGATGCTCACAATAAGGAGTCGCAGGATTCCTCCGTCTCATGCAAATCCTCCGTGAGAGAGAGGCACACAGTATCTGTTGTACTCTGAGATAAAAGGAAACCGCATCCTTTTTTGTTTCAGCGTAAAGTCGTATTGTGTAGACAAAACTGCAGCTGACACACTAATAAAAAGTCAGCTTTTGGCAAATTTTAAATCTTCTGGTTAAGGCTTTCATTGTGTTCACCTGAAGCTTATCCTTTTGTACTTTTAGCTCCAAAATGTGTCCAAATAAATCTAAATGGTTTTCTCCATTAGTCACGTCAGACCATTTGTAAATGTGAGAAATCTGTTTTGGTTCAAGCTCAGGAGACAATCTGTTCCTTCCTCTGTGATCTAATCTGTTATTGTGCAGTTTTACAGGTTTTACAAACACTTCAACAGACTGAGGTTCGGGGTAAACCTTTCAAACATTTCACACCTGTGCACCTGGTTTCATCCTCGCAGACACAAAGCATTTCCTCCTCTGCGCTACGATTCATTATTCTGTCTTATTTTATAACAGACTTGGTAAAAAAACATCATCAGAATTTCAAAGAGCTGATTTATTAAATAATTTTGGTGCTTTATGTCTAATCAGCTTTGTGTACAAAAATCAATGAAAAGTTTTTGTTTTTACATGAACAGTTTTTATTCTTAAAATTCAAGAACAAACAAAATAATTCAGATTAGTGCCTTTGTTTAAATTTACAAAATAAAACCGTAGCGATTATAAAACCACATATAAGATGATACATGCATTTTGTTATATAAAACATATTTACAAAATAAATAACTCGAGCACAGGTGAGGTTAAGGTTTGGGTGCTTGGCAGGTCCAACTTGTTCGTTCTGGATGATAAATAAAATCCCTTCTGAAAGACAAAAAAAATAAAAAATCAAGTCAGTTTATTTCTAAACAAACAAAGAATTAAACATTTTGAATAATATGTCTAAACTATTTTAGAGGGGCTCTAATGAATGAAAACAATTTTTTAGGAATTAACTGTTTTTGAATACTTTATTAATAACAATTTCTCTATAATTAGTTTGTTTTGCTTTGATTGCTGCAGTTGTTTTTGTTGTTTGAAATGTAAAGAGAGCCTTTAAGTACAGGTTGCAAAGCATGGTGGGGAAAAAACGTAAAAAAATATAACTCTAATGGAAACCACAGGTATAGGTTTCCAGTATGAACACAAAATAAAATCAAAGTTTCTCTTATTTACTGGGGAAAATAAATAAATAAAAAACCTTTAAAAGAACTTATTTGAGAACTTATTTATTTTACTTGTATTTCATACAAACCAAAGCTGTGCTAACTGATAAATGATGCAATTTCAGATTCAATTTTGTTCATTTTGCAGAAGTTCAGGAAGAATTCGAAGCAAAAGTCAACAGAGGTGGGAACAATCATGTTAAGGTCATTTATGTGATCAAATTAATTTGTAAGAGATGTTTCTACTTATATTTGAGTTAGCTGATCAACTTTTAAGCTGTGATAAAATGTAAACATGAAGCAATAAGATTCTTAGTTTGTGGAAAACTAAATTGTTTTTGTGACTTCTGGTGTAAAAACAACCTTCAGGTTTTGGATTCCTGGCTACTGAGACGATGATTGGAGATTAAATTGTAGCTCTTACTCTCTCCGGTGCAGCCGACTGTTTTCACGACACACCAGGCCTTCTTCACACGGGCAAATCTGGTTGATACTGAAAGCCAGGCCACCGTCGGGAACGTAGCAGCTCTCACCCCCAACCAGTCTCCTTTTGCACACTTGCTCACCATGATGTCGGGCGCAACACATGGAAGCCCCACACTCCCTGTCAACTTTACACCTGGCGCCTGATTAGGAGAAAACAAGAGGTTTATTTTTTGTATTGACAAAAACAGACAGGTTCCAGCTCTGTGTTTGGGGTTTAAAGCAGTTCTCTCACCTTCTTGTCCATTGGGGATGCTGCGGTGACACTTTCCAAACATGCAGCTGAGTCCACGGACGCACTGCGCGTCCCTCCGGCAGTAGTGGCCCTCCCCGCGTAAAGGAACACAAAGACCAAAGTGGCGATCGCATGAGAAACCACGTCCACAAGCTTTGTCATGGTCGCACGCAGCCTGGAGAAAAAAAAGAGTGAATTAAATCTGTTAGAATTGGTTGATTGAAAACAAGATTAATAATCAATCAAAGTGTTCAGATTCTTACCGTGAGTGCTTTAACGTCAGGAGCGCTCTCTCTAAGTGCTTTAGCTCCTTCTTTGGGAGGGCTGTGAGGCATGTTGAGCATCCAGGCCCAAATACGAGCTTCGGTCCAAGAGAAACACAAAAACAGGCAGACCAGAATCCCCTTCCAGAACATCTCCAAACCACAAATAAAATGAGGGGGAACTCAAAAGGCAGTAGCTCTGAGCAAAAAGAAAGATGTCGCAGTCAAAGTTTAAAAACTCAGGACTGATGGGATCCATCCGGTGACACAGGCTGGCTCTTCTTCCACTGGCTTTTATACGTCAACAAGGCTCGACGTCCCCCCCCCCTCCACCAAGCTGTTTGTCCAAACAACAGGGTAGGAGGAGACAATTAGTTTTTAATGGATTAGCTAAATTGCTTGAGTTACCCCCTGCAGCTGGAAAATAGTAGCGAAATGACCAGTCACAGAGCGGGGACTGATGGGAGCTGAGGCATGAGATGACTGACAATAGAGCCGAGACAAGCATCACCCTCTGTGCGCTTATCTCCGCCAGACAAACAAACAGGGAGGACAAAAGCAAACAAATGAATGACATGTTTCACTGCTCACTAGTGACAAGTACTGTCACTGAAGGTCCTGGCCCCTGAAACACTGCTGGCCCCGACTTTTACCGCCATGCTTGCCCACTACTCTGTCCTACTTCAGACCCCAAGCTGGGAGCAATTTGCAGAAGTGCACCTACCAGACGACCTCATTAAATGTAATTACCATCAGCCATTAGTCTTCATTCGTAAGGATATGCTGAAGTAAAGTCTCAGACAAACTGCCAAAGAAAAATGCAGTGGCTTCTGTCTTTTCTACATGAGTTAGTTACAAAATGTGTTTCATAATCATTTAGATTTCTTATATTTCTGATAGGAGTCATAGTGACCAAATGTGTGTCCCTCAGCTTTTTATTGGCTAAAATTAATTTATTTCTCAGAAAAATAAGTTAGTGGGCCTCTTATGATTGTTTAGCATGTGCTTAAGAATCTGAATTTTTTTTTGTGACAAAACAAGAACTTTTCTCTAAGCTGCTCTACAGTGAGCAAGCTGTCTCCTAATTTTTCTGCAATTTAAAATCAAGCAGGAACACTAGAGAATTTGCATTTCCTGTGAAAATGCAGTGTGAATGCTTAATGCTGAAAGATTTTTGCTGAAAAGCTAAAAAATTTTAAACTACCCTAAAAATAGCAAAAGAAAAAGGTCTGAAATACCTGAAATTAGCACAGAGTAACAGAAAGAGCACAAGTTTGCTCAATAAGTAGTAAAAACCTGAAATTATCACAAAAAGGCTAAATTAGTCTCAAATTAGCTAAAAACACAAAAAACAGCTGAAATTAGCAGAAAGCAGCTGAAAAAAATCCTAAAAAGCTTAAAATGGCAGAAAGAAGCTAAAAGAAGCACAAAAATGTTTAAATCAGCGAATAGCAGCCAAAAAAGCAGAAAAGAGCTAGTCAGCAAAATAGAAGCTGAAGGGGGCTGAACTAAGCACAGAGAAGCAGAACAAAAGGCAAAAAGTACAGTAAAGATTTATAAAAACTATGCAGGTTTTAAGGATGGTGAAGACAGCTTTGTTCATTTTCAATGAGAAAAACAAGGCCAAAAAAGATAAAATATCTTAAAAAGTATAAATTGCTGAAATACCAAAAATCATAGCCAGAATGTCCTGAAAGAGCTGAACATTTTGAGATATAAATTGTTATAGATGTACAAAAATTGCGGAAATGGTTGCGTGTCAGAAAATATACCAAAAAAAATCTCAATAATTTAATTTTGAAGCTTCTGAAATGTCTCATCTCATACAGTCAGAGCTATTTGAACATGAGCAATAAGACTTTTTTATTTTTTCATTGTAACTATTTTCTAAAGTGTGATTAGGTAATTTTTTTTTCCAAAAGGAAAAAGACAACATGTTTCCTGCCTCGATCAAGCATGCAAGCATGAATGACAACATGGAGTTTTTGTTATGGAATTATTGATGTGTGACTGCTTTGTTAACATTTGTTGGGACACACTTTTGGTATTTTTCTGTTTGTTTTTTTTGTTTTTGTTTTTTTGATGATTTTGTAACAAAGTTAGCGTACTTGGCTAAAACTGAACAAGTCTGTTTTGGAAAATTAAACAAACCGCCTGTTAAAAGTAATATATATACACGTCAGCTCTCAGTTAGAAAGAATATTTGTCTTTCTTTTTAATGCCTTTGTCCAAATTTTGGTTCTGACAGTACAAACAGTAACTTTATTACCTTGTCAAAAACCTATTTTAGTTGAAAACAAAGATGTCACTGTTGGATAAAGACTTTGTTTTCACTCACCTTCATCAAAACACACTCTGGTTTTCACTGATTTATTTTAGGTTCTTTAGTTTGTATTTAGGTATAGATGTAATCCAAATTTCTGATTTACTTTCAAACCATCTGAATGACTGCTTGAACAATTTTTTGTAATGAACATCTTCTGGGTGGCGGGCAGCGCTGAGTCTGCACTTTCTGAAGCTTCCCATTGTTTGATTCTTATCAAAACAGACTAATGATTTAATTGGTGGTCAGTTAGTGCGAACAATAGCAGCAATTAGTACATGCAAAGTATGCATTAGTGTCAAGACTATTGTGTATTGAGAATTTCTACTCATTATGAGGAAAACATTTAAAACATAACAGTTACATAAGTTAGTTTTTGTAATAAAAAATAATTTAACAATGGTGCATTTAGACAAGAATCCCAATTTAAACTCCATTTTCTCATCCTGTTCTTACAAACTCACATTGTTGTAAAGCATCAGGTTTTACAGCCTTTTATTTACTCGATGCCAACAAGAGATAACTGTCTCCAAACAGCGCTCGGCATGTTCTTTCAGTGTTAATGACTCTGCTAATGACGCTCGTAACGAATGTGCTATCTGTCAGAATCAACATGGCTGTGGGCTCCTATAATTAAGCTCTAACACAAACAATGAGCAGGCTGACGTCTGTCCATTGTAATGGACCTTGACCCCCTACAGGCGGCTGTGAATGGTGAGGAGTATAAGGAGTCACGTCTTACAATTACCAAGAAATGATTTAGCTTGTGAATGAATGGAGACTTAATGAACACGTGAAAATTCAAGGAAGTAAAGAAGCGCAGGATTCAACATGCAGCATCATTAGCGCCCCTTTTAAAAAACACAATAAAGTGTGTTAAAAGACATGAAGAGGTCAAGTTGGTTCATATGTGAAAATAAAGTCTTGCCAATCCCCACCAGATCATCTTCGGGTTAAAGTTACTATATTCTATAATATCAGTGCAGCTGTTTATCGGTCCCTAAGGCATGTCCAACTGGGATGAGACCCCAGGACACACTGCCTCGTCTCCATTGTCAAATCTCACTCTATTCGGTTCATGTCTGTTCAGTTCTGTTCAGGTGTGTCTCCATGTCAGTCCTCTGTGGTCATGATTGTGGTGAGATTGTCATCATTCAGATTCAGCCATCGTGGTGATAAAGGAAAAAGAAAAACTGTTGTGGATTTATTCTCCGTTAGTCTGATTTTTTTTTTCTTTTTTGTCACAGCACTGTTTATAAGTGCTTGTGTAACCGTGGGCAGCCATTTTGTCCGAAACGTCCCAGGATATATGCTAATTTCGAACAGCTCCATCCAGTTCAAGCTGTATGTGCTCATCTCCTTAAGCCCTCTCCAGGAAGAGTTTGTGGGAAGAGTTTGCAAGTTTTGCCTCGGCTCAACCGATCCACAGGCAGAAGTCTGCTAATGTCGAAATCGTAAGCGCGCAATTGGTTTGACCCGCTTAGAACCACTGCAGAGGTGGTTCTGAAAGTGTAGGTTGTAACCGGAAATGGAGACACATTTGCATGAGGCTGAACCAAGGAGAACCCCATACAGGCATGGAGAGGGGGCTCGTGTCTGGGAATGCCTTGGAATCCTCCTAAAAGAGTGGGAAGAGGTGGCTGAGGAAAAGGAGGTCTGGACCTCCTTGCTCAAGCTGCTGCCCCCTTGACCTGACTTGGAATAAGAGGAAGATGATGGATGGATGGATGGATGGATGGATGAATATATCTTATAATTAGAGGCCAGAATTTAACCTGGAAGTTGAAGCAGGAAAAAAAGAGCGCCCTCTGTCTGGATGCATTATACCGTTTAAATCCTTGTTCACAAATGGATGGATTTGCTTGATTAAAAAAATAATTTAAAAAATGTGCACACTTAATTATTTCCCAGTTTTAAAAAATAACATAAGCCATGAGCAAAACTGACTTATACCTTTAAATCTGATCTTATATTATTTATATTTAAAAAATAAGAGACATGTTTTATTTTAGTGTCAGATGTTTGAACTGTATTCCTGGTATAAAACCTCAATATTGTTCTGTAACTTGTTTCCAACTGGAACAAGACAAAAGGTGTTGAATCCATCTATAATGAGAAACAGCCACGTTTCTCTGTCATTTTTTAAAAGCGTGAAAGAAGATGAGGTTTCGAGTAAAATCTGGAACGAGGGTCATTGCTACTCAGCGATCACATCAATCACTGCAAATGTTTCTCCAAAAATACTCTATCTGAGACACCAAATACAGGATCAGTTGGTGTTTGGGGGATTCGTTTCTTAGCTTCACAACATTATGTTTAGTTTTGTTTTTTTAAAGGGGGAACTCCGATATTAGCCATCCCCATTGTTATGTGGTCTGCTGCTGACTTTGTTTTCCAAATGATACCACATGAATTTATTTTTCTATTCAGAGTAAAACCACAGCGCCAGAGTTCCTCCAGTGGTGACAGCTTTGTTGGTTTCAGGGTGTCAACGGGTCAATATTTCAAGTCGCTTAAACTTTTATTGACCCTTTCAAAAGATTTTCCCTCATATGAAAGAGTCGGCATGTTGCTTCAAATAAGGCAAACATATTCCTTGTAGAACCAAAGCAGGAGCTGTGTTCGCATTCTTGGCACAAAGTCGAGCTCATTCTCAGTGCAGGTTGGACTCTGCCAGGACTGTCCCTTGTCTTTAATCTTGTTTGTAGTGTTTATGAACGGGATTTCAAGACGCAGTTTGTTTGAGGACCACAGGTTTTTGTCTCTGTTTTAAATGAATGATGTGGTTCTATTGACGTCTTTGAGCCACTGAGGCAGTTTGCAGCCGAGTGTGAAGCGGCTGGGATGAGAGGCAGTTCCTCTAAATCTGAGGCCATGGTTCGTGACCAGAAAAGGAAGAAATGTCGGCGTATCTGGATGCTCTTATTCACGAGCGATGGTAGAATGGAACAGGAGATGGATCGACAAATTTGGGCCTCATCCTCAGTATTGAGGACGTTGCTTTGGTCGGTCATGGTGAAGAAAGAGCTGAGTCGAAAGGCAAAGTTCTTGATTTACTGGTCGGTCTATGTTCCAATCCTCACCTGTGGTTTTGAGGCATGGATCATAACTGAAAGAACATAATCCTGGATACAAGCGGCCGAAACAAGCTTTTTTGTCTGGGATGTCTGGGTTTCTCTCCTGGACCTGTTGCCTCCGCAACCCGACTACAGACAACCGACAGAAGATGAAGTGAGGCAGAGCTTGCATCTTCCATAAACTCGTCTTTTATTCTCAGCTCCATTTCCCAACACATGATTTATAAACAGTTAGAAGGCCATCAGACAAACATATCTGTCCTCAAATAAGTCCATTTGGGGTCAAAATTTTCAATATGTAAACACATGTTTGGACAAAACAGATTAGTCTACAAAGACAAATGTTAGGAAAAATCCTAAAATTGTTCTAAACTATATGATTTTTTAAAATAACCCAGAGTAGAAGCTCTTGTCCAAATACAAACTCCCTAACTCTCCCACTTGTTATGGTTCAGCATGTTTCCACGTGGGGGAGACATGCTCCTCCCAACTCTGACAACCCTCTTTTTTTTTTTAGATGAAGAGAAAAAAAATGAAGAAATGCATAAATATTTCCGCTTTGGAGAAGTATTGCAGAAACCTGAAGAACCTTGGCAAAACCCAAGAAAACAAACCAAGTCAGAGAAGAGGGAGTGAGGAGTATACAGTAAAAATTACTTCAAGGAGAAGAAAATAAAGTGATTGGAGGAAAAGGAAGAGAAAAAGAGGAGAGACTTCAGCTGTTTGTCATCTCTTTTCCTGCCATGGATTCATCACAAGATTTACTCTGAGGGGACGTGAGGAAGGGAGGCAGACGGAGGAGGGAATAAAGCAATAAACCTTGACTGAATTGAGGAAATAACAGTTCAGTGGAGGAGAAGAAACGGAAAACTAAAGGTAGGGGAGAAGGAGGAGTGAGGCAACTCCGTTCCTTCAAGCAAAGCAAGAGGGGGAACGAAAGAAGAAGAGGAGTGATAAAAGTAGGGGAAGGATGAAGAAGAAGTGTCCTGACATGGGGCTCTGTGCTGTTCTCCTCATCTGGCTTTCCCAGGCAGAGCTGGGGAGGGTCTGGGCTCAGGAGCATAAAGGTAAGGAAATAACTTTGATGCCAAAAAATCAAATAAACTTAAGAGTAAATCCAGAATAACATCTCTGCAGAAACAAGAACACTCTGAGTAGGTGAAAAATGATGTGACCTGAATAAGCTCCGACTACAGGCGTGCAGAAAAACGATCTGTTTGCACTTTTTGTGTTTAAATTGCAAACGTGTGTATTTGTATGAAGCTAACAGGTCCATCACATTCCTCTCTGTCAGTTACAGGAAGCACACTAAAATTTGTGTAAGTCCCTGGTTTTCTGGATGACACAGCTCTACAAGCTTTTTAATCTGAAAAGAGAAAAATATGCCTGGTATTCAGAGAAAAACTGCACTTTAGAAAAGAAATGTTTGAGGTTAGCCAAGGAGTTCACTGGAAATAATTCTATCTGGATTATTTTCTGTTTAACTTATATTAAATGTGCATCATCTCAGTGCATTTTCCATATACCTGTATTATATGATCTACCATCCTGACTGTGTGTGTGTGAATGTGCATGCATGTATTTCAGTTCTCCTTGGAGATGCATTATTTTTAGCCAGCCCCCGTTCTTTCGTTGCTGTTCCTCCTCCGACAATCAGTGGTGCTCCAGTTTTTCTGGCCTCTCCTGTGGTCCCAGTTCCTCTGATCAAGGGCCTAGCGCTGCAGAGGACAACCCAACACTACAGATGCATCCTAACATAGGTCTGACTGATGACCAGCTGTCAGGTTCACGTCTGTCCCCATTTTAGACGCTGTCACTTAGTTTGATAACTTCGTATCAGTGCCTGACGACATTAGATTGTCAAGTTAAAATACCTCATCAGCAGTGACATCAGCTATAAAGAAGCAAAAGTCTAGTGCCTTTTGTTGCTTGTCAATTTTGAGGCTTAGAAAACATCTTTTTCACAAAAATGGCATACCGTTTTAAATGAAAACTATATTAGCTGACAATGAACTCCTAAAGTTTTTGAATAATATTGTTTGTTTAGTTTGTTTTCTTAACACTGTTTGCTTAAATTTATGTTTTATAAGCCTGAAAAACACGAAAAAATGGCACTTATTTGTTTAGCCAGTAGCCTAACCTGGACAAAGACTGCTTCTTTCTCCATCTTGACAGTAGAGTTGGGCATCGAGTGTTGAGTATCAATTGGAACCGGTGCTAATGTTCCAATTCTAATGGAATCACTCGAATTTTAAAATTTAGATTCCTAGTTTCAATACCCAGTCTGTTGACTGGTAGAATGAAAGCCGCTGAACACAAGAAAAATCCTGAAATCGTGACACATGCGCTATGAATGATATCACAAGTTATTGGTTTGGTGAGTATATGGATGGATAAAGAACCCGTACGTGTGGGGGCCTCATGAGTGAACCCATTGCTCTCCCCAAAAAGACACTGAGCTTTAACCACCCTTCGCAGCTGTGGAAGAGTGGTTAGGGGAGTCGTCCTGGAACCGGAAGGTCGCCGGTTTGATCCCCGTTCCAGCTGTCTCAGTTGTTGTGTCCTTGGGCAAGACACTTCACCCCTAATGCCTCTGATGTGTGTCCCATCAGTG
>JARVJO010000125.1:16546078-16582664 GCA_031762555.1 Cynodonichthys magdalenae | reverse complement strand
GGTAAATGAGGGCACAGATTGTAGTGTAAAGTGCTTTGAGTATCCTGGTTGGATAGAAAGGTGCTATATAAGTACAGACCATTTACCATTCGCATTCCTCATGTTCTAAGTTTCTCTGGATCCATAAAGGGGTCCTCAAGAATTATTTTCCTTTGATGGCTCTGAGCCAGGCAGTGGCCTGAGTGGTGCAAAGAGGTCTCTAATTCAATGCCACAGGCATCACACAGACCCTTGTCATGGAGTCCCATCACCATTTTGTAGTGGTTGAGCAGGTTGTGCCCAGTTAGGACTCCAACCAATGTACTTAAAGTTTTCCTTGTCAGGGCAATGAGAGCTTTCCCAAACCAAAGATTTGGGCTGTTTATCAGTTCCTGTGCCTGTCTACAGTCCGTCAGCTCCCTGTAGCAGATTGAGTGTTGACGTCTAATCCAGACCTGTTGGGCAGTCCTACAGATTGTTGTTGAAATACCTACAACAGGCTCAGGTCTTTTGAAGTGGGCCTGACTGCTAGCTCTTGTAAGTCAGGCCCACTTTAAAGGACCAGAGCCTGTAAGGTAAGCTATAAGGTACTAAATTCTGACAAAACAGCTCTTTGACTATAAGTAGATTGCCCCTTTAAAAAGTCTAACTGTTCTGCCCCACCTTAAAAGTGCTAAAGGTTTGGTTGCTGTTAGACATTTGATTCAAGGGAACAATCTTTTTCTCCCTGATGACCAACTAAACTGTTCTAAATCTCTTTTACAGAGCAGGTAATACTTCTGTAAGGCTACATAAAAATGAGCCCATTTTCTCAGAAAGACAGAACAGTCAAAATTACCTGCACATCTGTAACAGATCAGTCTGAGCTATTTAAAAGTTTAACTTCATCCGAGTGCAGCTGTACACTGAGGTTTTTTATGTAAATCTTCTTGCTTTGCTCACCGTTTAGGTCCATCTACCAACAAGAATGATTCAGATGAAACCAACAGATCTGGACACAAAATCTGGCTCGTGCAATCATGCTCTGAAACATTTCTGGTTCAAGAATGATATCAAGTTGTGAACTGGAGTCTTTCTGTGGAAATGCTTATTCAGTATGGACTTTCTGTGGAAAAAAACTGCAAGGTTTGGTAGAGATGTCATGATAGAGACTTAAAGGTTGGATTCAGCCGAATGCTGACATCTGCACTGCAACATGCTGCAGGTTTTAAATTCTATCAACAAGTTATCACTAATATTGTCAGCAAGCTTTTGTTTGAAAATAATTTGTTTTGTTCTGAGCTTATATAAAGTATGTAATAAACAAATAAAACCAAATTTTTATGGGGGGGGTATTTTTCATAATTCAATGCTAAACCACACGCAAGTAACTATGTTTCCTTCAGTTATTATGAAAACTAAATTTGACTTTGCATCATAGTCTATCTGAGCACCTTGAAATTGGCCAGGTGATTCTAATGTTATGGCTGATTTATTTATATTCAGCCTCAAGTGACTGGAAACACATAAATAAACCAGGAAGGAACACTTTACCATTTTTCTACCACCTGTTTTACATATTTATGTAAAACCTATTCTAGTAACAGTTCTGTCGCGTTTCGTATATTAATAAATTTCTTTACAAATGTTCACCAGGTATACCTGCCAAAATAAACCCCATAAATAAATGTGTAAACCTCTAAACGAGGTTCTCAAAGAGACAAAATGGGACAGAAAATTTAAATCTGGAGGGGTTATCATACACTCCAGGGAGATTTTCTTTAATGAGAAGTCTTGTATGATCAAGATGCAGCAGAAGCTTCTTTTTTTTCAGCTTCAGAGCATAAGGCTCCTAATTGGGTCAGATTGACACACATCAGCGTCACTGAGCAGCTGAGGAGGCATCAAACAGCAGCGGAAAAGAACAGGAACACCGGAAGTGGCGACTCATCTACAGCCCGTCACTTATTACAGGGGCTGTGCATGAAAAGTGAAATATCGATATATACTGATATTTTCAAAGACAGTATTGATTTATTTTCTTTTAATATTGATACCCCCGACCCATCCCAACTTTTTAGGGGGCAGTGCAACAATGCATGACTCCTGTTTAAAGCGAGGAACAGCAAGCTGCATGAGTAAGCAAAATGGCCAGCAGTATTCTGGAAGCGGCTTTGTCCCTAAAAGCAGACATTTGAAAACATTTGTTTTTTAAAAACTATAAATACATAATATAATTGTATAATATTTTGCTGATTTTGTTGAATCAGTGGCCTTGAGCAATAAGATATGTATCGATTTTGAAATTGAATCAAATCGAGCTGCATTGTATCAAGCATCAAGTCACCGTGTTCTAAGTGATACCCAGCCCTAGTTATTACAGAATAAGTGTTTCTTTTTTTAGCTATTATATAATCATTGTGTCTTTAGCAAGGTCACTTTCAATTTTTAATTTCTAAGTCCCGATTCTCTCTGAATCACCTCCAGCTTCCTCTAACCGTTTGCGTGCAGACCTGGATGAATTTCTAAAAACATCCCGAGAAAGAGCTGGGCTTTGATTCGAGTTGATAAGACTTTAGTAGGTCCAAGTCTGGCAGACACATGTGCACATGGACGCCGCACAGGGAATGTGGAAACCGGTTGGAAAATAAAAACATCCTGGTGTATTTGAACAGGTCCCAAAAAAGCTCCTGCGTCTCAGATGACGGACTGGACGGATCGAAGGCGAGCAGCAGCTTCACTGTAAATCTGCACTCTGATTGCTTCTGCTTTTGGATTAAACGCGTGAAAATGATTCTGACGTTCCTCTAAATTTGGAGCATTTGTTGATATTGTGTTGGTTTATAACAGGTTTTTGCTTTTGAATCCTACATATGTTTCTGTTGCCAGGAGGGCCGACCTAACTGGGAATTAAAGCCTGCCACCCTGCAGTCTTGTGTTGCATCATAACGAATCGCTGTTTTGTGTCACCTCCGTGGCACCGGTGTCCGTTTTATCGGCCTCCTCAGATGTGTCTGCATTGCAGCAACTGGCTTCTAGTGGGTGTTTGGAGTCATATCAAAGTAGGACACAGCATGTTGAGCTGTATACAGCGTGCCATGAAGTGCATTTATTCTGATCTCTTGCTCCGTCTCTGTCGTTTTGCAGAAATCCAAATAGATTTGTGCTTTCTTCATTTCTCATACACCATTTAGGTATTTATCATTTTCCTAATCATGTGAGTAACTCAGTAGGCCACATTTTGAAGTAGGCTAGACAGCAGCTGAAGATGGACGAAACAAAAGCCAGAGCCACGTTCCTGAGCTGCAACAAAAGCTAAATGATCTTTCAGTCTGTTCACCTGGACACGAGCCCTCAATAAAAAAAATGACTTATTCACCCTGAAAATAATTGAAGTTAGAGTTCAGGTCACAGCGAGGGAACAGAGAGATGATCTTCTCTTGGTTGTGAAAGAAAAAGCAAGTGTTACAGTTTAGTGTAAGTGGAATTTAACACAGTCTTTTAATTGAATTTTTTTTTTTTTTAAAGCTCGTGGTGTGGGAGGAAGCAATTTGGCTCCTTATCCCAAGAAACAGCAGTAACCACAACACAAAATCCCAAACACTGGCAGCCGGAGTGATAAGGAACCACAAAGAAAAGGAAAAATGTAGCTTTCAGATGTGCAAATCAATCATGCTTAAAGTTTAGAAGCTGCTTGATTTAAGTGATGAACGATCGAACACTGAACTGTTTCATATTTACATTTGGAAATGATCTTGTAGGTGGTTTGATTCCAGTCGGCAGATGGGCTTCAGACGGTCGTAACTATCGGTTGTTAAGAACATTTGCAATATTTATCTTGACACGAAGAGATTATTGTAGTAACTTAACCTGAATAAACACACACCGAACATCTTGTTGATTGAAAATGAGTCTTAGTTTAGCTTCTCTGTGATTCATCCTCTGGCAACAAGAAGATTTTCACACATACTGTCAAAGCAGAGTTTTTAAAACATCAAACGGTAACACACCAGACAGATCTTTGAAGATTTATATCCATAAATTATTGATCGTAATCAACCACATCTGGTTGAAACTATAAATATTTTCACAACGTCGCTGGCAAAAAAGGGAAAAACCCATCAGATAAATGCATCAAATGTTTTTCAATTTACCAAAAAAAAAAAAAAATTCACCAAAAATCTACATTTAATCTGAAATAAGGATCACATAAAATGGTTTGATTGTTTCAGGATGCAGAGTAAAAACAGAGGAGAGAAGCAGCTGCAAATCAGAGCCTGACTCGTTTAAAATACGACCGATATTAACTCGGATATTTAATTTCAAGTTAATAAATGATGCGTTGTGTTAAACTACATGCTTGTTTTAATAAGAGCAGCTGAAGATGTTGATCAGACAGGCTGCAGCTCACTGAATCCCTTTTCTCTACGTTATTTGGCTCAGATTTTGAGAAGCTAATTATTATTTATTGTTATTTAACCAGGCAAGTCCTGTTGAGATTGCAGATCTCTCTTTCAAAGGAGGCCTAGAGGCAACCTATTGTACATGTTTTTGGGTGTAGAAGAAACCAGAGTACCTGGAGAAAACCCACACAAGCACGAGGAGAACATGCAAACTGCACACAGAAAGACCCCAGGTCCAAACTGGGGATTGAACACAGCACCTTCTTGCTGTGAAGCGTCAGTGCTAACCACTGAGCCGTTGTGCTGCCTAAATATTTATTGTAGATAAAACCATGGCGAGCTAAAATTTAGACATCAGAATACCCTTCACAGCATCATGGAGTCAAAAAGGGTGATAAACAGCAGAGAACCTCTCCTTTTTTTTTACCATTACAGGTATTTTACAGGCACCAGAGACTGTTCATGAATGGGTTGAAGTAACTTTTGTGGTTTGTCACGTCTGTGACTGACGAGCCAAATCAACTATAAATGTCGAGGTGAATCAACACCCCTTCGATTTTCCAGACAGAGTATCTGAACTGAACGTCGGTTCGCTCTCACAGAACTTGTTTGGTCAGTGTAAACAAGTGAAGGTGTACAGCTGTGGCTTAACAAAAGAAGAGTTGTTCACAGTCTCTTTGTCAGCTTTTGTTATCAATGATCAGGGACAGACTAGACCCCCCCTCCCACACACACATATGCTATGTTTCTCTATACTTGTGGGGACTTTCCATTGACTTCCATTCATTTACTGGTCATTTCTATAGCCTAACCCTGACCCTTTACCCTAAAACTAACCACTACATACCTGACCCTAAATCTAGCATAAACTTAATTCACACGTTGGTCCTAAACCTAACCCCACCACGCAAAATCAGCCTCCGAAGTCATAGGGACCGGGTTTTGGTCCCCAAATGGAGCATTCGGTCCCCACGAGGCTGCAATTTCCTGAAAAATCGTCCCCACCAAGTAGCAAAAACATGGCCACACACACACACCAGTTTGTGTTGCAAAGGTGTCAAGTAACAAAGTGCATCGCTTAAGTACAGATGTTGGTTATATACTTTAGTGAAGTAATTATTTTTCTGCCTAATTTTTTCTTCTACTCACATTTCCACAGTGATCTGTACTTCCTACTTCTTACATTTTATAAATGCAAAAAGTATTCCCCCTTTTTTTTCTCTCCTTTCCTCTTTAAAATAAAAAAAATTAAATATAAAAAAAAGTCCCTGATGATGAAGAAATTAAGAAGCTAATATTCAGTTCATTTTTCTACTGAAGTGACTTAAAAAAAATGCAAAAAGTATTTAATTTTTATTTCATTCCAACATTTTTTTTCATTCCAGATTGAAATTGATCAAAGAAAACAATTTATATATATCATGGATATAATGAATTCATCTGTGGTTGGATGAGAAGTCCAATCTGACATTTTAGCAAAGATATAGCAGATGTATGTAGCCTAGTATTAAGATGACAATACACTCATACACACACACGCACGCACACACACACACACACACACATACAGCAGCCTAGCCATTAGAACAATGTTTCTTCTGAGGGGAGGTGTTGTTGTGCACTATGGAGCACTGTGGCTCAACCTAAGCTTTAGGCCTTACACTTTTTCTTGGTTGCTTTCATGCAGCAGTCAACTCAAACTCTACATCTTCAAAACAGTGAACACACAGGCCAAAACTGTGGCACTGATGGTCAAAGTGACACATTCGGTTTGCAGAAGTCTCTCACCGTACCGGAACATTACAAAGTATAAAACAAAAGCAAATACGGCCTCCAAACAACACAACTTGCACTCGATCTTGCACCGATGCTTGTCTTTGTAGCCTGTTACATCACTTTCATACTATTTGTTATCTTTCCACACAGGCTGTCAAATGTTCCTTCTTTGCAAAGAACTGGTCAGATCAGAAATTCTCTGATGCAAATTTTAATGATTCCATGATATTTTTTCAAACTGTAGCTGAAAAATGGAATACTGTAAATATTACAGACAATACTGTAAATGTGAACCAAAATCAATTCTACCACGGAATAAGAAATTAAGACAATAAAATTAAAATCTATGAGAGTTTAAGAAATACCCACTCTCTTCTGCCTTGGACCTCCATGCTGGTAAAAAACAACACAGACATTTTAAAGCGTGCAGACCGACGGCCAAGTAAAGGTTTTTGCGAAGGAGAGTCAAACAGGTGCTTCAGTGATTTCAGACAGACCCAGTTAGCTTCTAATAGTTAGGAACAGGTGGTTTCTGTTTGGTTAGCACAGCTAAAACAATGTTTGTACATCTGTAACTGTTTGTTTTGGAGAAAATGTGTGAATCCAGTGAGAAAGGGTTAATACATCTGCAAGAGGGGATTTCTGCTCTGTTGAGAGAGTGATGATAAAAACTGAGTTTCTTTAAGCAGGCCAAGGAAACAAAAAAAAACCTTTAAATTACTTTTACTTTTATATTTTAAGTAGTTTTAAAACCAGTAATTTTATACTTTTACTTTGTAAATAGCTTGAGTTACCTCAGCTTCTTTAGAAGTGTTTTTAAACTCTATAATTTAATGAATGTGAATTATTTTGACACTTCTGGATAATCGTTATCCCCGGACATTTAGAATTGCAGCAACATAATCCATAAAATTTTTAAGAAATCTGCAATTTTCTAAAGATATCTTCCAGACCAGTGACACTCAACACCTTCTCGACTGTAAATCAAATGCTCTGAATGAAGATGATTCCTAAAACAAGCAGCAGTATTGCGTAAGGCGCAGACATTCGGCTGTTTGTATGACATCCACATATGAACAGTATTTTGAATGAGAAAAACAGATTGTTTTTACAAATGCTTTCCTAAACAAACACGTTTTAAGAACTTTTTTAAAGTATTTAACAAGTAGACCAGGGTCAGACAGCCATGTGGGAATGTTTTTTTTTTCATTTCAGCCTTGCATCCACTCGACAACACTTAGTCTGACCTCGAGTGAAAAAATCTTGAAACACTATTGTTGCATTTTTATGAGGAAAGCAAAATGCAATCGTTTGAAAATGATGATATGGTAAAAACACACCTCTAATCTGATCTATGACACGAGGGTAATGGATATTGGATTCCACTTCTCTGGTTTGAGGTTTTGGAGTAAATTCCTGAAAGCATGCAGATAAGAGAAGCAGATTTCACTATAAGCCAGAAAAGCATTGAAGATGTCAGTCGACACAAACTACAATGTTACTTCAGGTGACAACTGGCTTAGAGTTTTGGGTGTTACACTCTTCTACAACAAACTGGAAGAAAAAAAAAACATTTGTTATGCCCGTGGATTTGTACAAACAAGCACTGTCATGTTCAAACCGGAAAGGCCAAAACACAGCTGCAGGCTCATTAATTTCTGTGGGATTATTGCAACAAATGGACCGAGTCAAACTAATAAAAAGCAGGTCATGATACGGGGAGCATAAAAAAAATAAAAAAGACAGTGGGGGAAATCCAAGCTGGTTCTCATCATCCCTTTCCTCAAGATTTATTTTTCTTTTCACAATTAACAATCAGCTTAAATGAAATTCTAACAGCACCATAGATTTTTTTTTCGCCCCTTCAACTTCAAGGAGGACAAAAGCAGAGCTGTTCACCCTGTGGAACAATCGGGGAGTTCTGCTGATCTTGCAACTGTTGTCCAAAAACAGTGAGTCATAGATCAGTTTAAATAAAATTATAAACATCCAGCTGCAATCTGTTGAGCAGATGTTACAGAAACCCCCGCTATTATCATCGTTTCAGCAAAACACACAACTCGTGAAGCTCAAAGCAAGCTTTAAAAACAACAAAACAACCCAAATGTTGAAAGTTTTAAATGCAGAAATTACTTAAAAGCCTGGCATTGAAGGAATGAATATCACCCGCCTCCTTTCATGCAGGAGTTTTAGGCTATAAGATGTCAAATTCTGCTTCAATTTTTGTAAAACAGCTGAGTTGTAATCATCAACGAGCTGCGGCAGCCATCTTGAATCCCTCTGACTCTACAAATTAATCAATGGTTTATGATATATTTTGCTAACAGACAAGGAGGTTTGACTCCAACTATTTAGTTTAGTTTCAGTTTTACACAAAGATGTCGCACAATGTGTCGTGCTCACTGTATGTGTTGTGAAGGATTCTCAGCTGCAACAATACCTACTTTCACTGTTTGCTAAGGTCAGTCCACTGTGGTGGCCATCTTGAATTCTGTTGTACAGGTAGATTCAATTATTAATCTCTGAAAATGTCAATAAAATCCATCCTGTGGATCAGGAGATATTTTGGTTCCAGATGAAGAAACAATCAGGCAAAAACATTATTCCCCTCTTTTGATTTATAGATGTGAAGTCTTGTTTCTGAATATTTGTTTGACTTGAGGTTTTGCTACAAGACCTCTAAATGTGGCTTTAACTTTCTGTGATAATGTGGTACCATCATATGAGTCATATTTCAGTAACTAATAAAGAGCAGATGTGACCACAAGGTATAAAGGCGTAACTTGTTCGTTGTGAACCAATGTGAGTCGACTCAGTTCAGCTATAACAGCACATATCTCCCTCTAGATGCACAGTCCGGGTCTGCTCTGAGGTCATTCGGAGGAGCGGCCAGTTTTCACAGAGCCAGGAGGGACCAGCAGAACCAGCGACAACACAGAGAAACCACTCAGGCCAGAGGAAGAGTTGATGTCACCACTCTTCCGGACAACATGACCCGTGTAGTGGTGAGATGTTTGGCCATTTTCCATTACAGTGTTGGATTTCAATCTACCAACATTTTCTTACATACCTCAGCTGCCGTACCAAAACATGTTGAACTGATTCTAAATGGTTTTATGAAAACATTAAAAAAAATTACAACAAAATGACCCAAGGGCAGCAGGCGGGTTTTAATCAATCTTACGATGATTAAATTACCCCTTTTTTGTGTGCATGATGAAGAGGAAAAACTGAATCTATTTTCTATCCTGGGAAAGACTTGTACCCTCCAAGAGGATCTGAAGAGTAAAGGAATGTGGGGTTTCCCTCCTGAACCTGTAGCCTTTACATCCCGACCACAAATGAGCAGCATGGATGGATGGATGGATGGATGGATGGATGGATGTGTGAGTGAGTGAGTGAGTGAGTGAGTGAGTGAGTGAGTGAGTGAGTGAGTGAGTGAGTGAGTGAGTGAGTGAGTGAGTGGGTGAGTGAGTGAGTGAGTGGGTGAGTGGGTGAGTGAGTGAGTGAGTGAGTGAGTGAGTGAGTGAGTGGGTGAGTGAGTGAGTGAGTGAGTGAGTAGGCGGGTGGGTGGGTGGGCCGACAGGCAGGCGGATTGACTGACTGACTGATTGATTGATGGATTGGTGAATTGATGCATTGATTGATTGGTTGATTGATTGATGAATGGACAAATGGATGGAATAATTGATTGAATTGTAGATAATAGATACTGATATATGGATGGATGGATGGATGGATTGATGGGTGGATTTATAAATAGATGGATGGATTTATGAATAGATGGATGGATGGATGGATTTATGAATGGATGGATGGATTTATGAATGGCTGGATGGATGGATGGCTGGATGGATGGATGGATGGATGGTTGGATTTATGAAGAGATGGATAGACGGATTTTTGAATGGATGGATGGATTTATGAATGGATGGATGGATGGATGGATGTTTTCATTAAAAAATTCCAAGTGTCCATCTTGTGTTAGATATAATTGTAATATTAATGCAGCTATTTTACATTTTTAATAAGCTTCAGCTTCATTTTTAACTAACTTTGAAAAGTAAGAACTAAGCCGTTTAATGTCTGTTGCCATTTTCATTTCACTCAATCAGTGTTTATCTGCTGAGGTTTTATTTGTGTCCCACACACAGCTTTCCTTTTAAATCAGCCTCAGTAAAATTCAATCCAAATAAACCATGTTGCTCTGTTTCCCCCCCTTTCCCCCTTCCCATGCATTTTAAATTGAAAACAGACAAAGTCCTCCACCTGCCAACTTACACTGTTTGTTCAAGCGTTGCCGTCCACCAGTGCACATGCACATGGACGCTGGTGGATGACTCACTTGGACGAGATCACAAGAGGTCCTGCTGTACTGCTGCTGTTAGCTTTTACAGAGAACAGTCTGATCCCAATTTCTCAGACTCACCATCTTGTGTCCAGTTCAGGTTTTTAATCAAATCAGTCAGCTGTAAGGAAAACACAACTGATAACTCCTCTTAACTAGAAATCCACCCACACACCTTTCTCGAGAAAAAGAAATGGGCTGGTGTCAGGCAGTGAAAATGGGGGGGGGGGGGGGAAGAAGGGGGTCATTTTCTGTATGTGGAGCCGCCGGGGAGAGCTCTGCATTTAACTGCTCCACTTTCTGAGGCAACACCAAACCCCAGAACCATTGCTCTCTGTCACCTTGAAGTGTACCATACATTCATAACGCCATCAAAACGGGAAATCTATAGGAAGACGTGAGCTGTGTCATCAAAGATATTTTAGAGAATGACTAAACAGCTCCCTCAAGTGGAAAAATGTGAGCTGAACAAGCAGGTTAAGAAATGACTGAGAAGTTTGTTTTCACACCAACCAGGCAGATTGTTTTCATTCTTAATTTCCATGGGACAGTATTTTAGTTTTCTTACTTTTTGGCAATGTTTGACCAATAAATACCCTCTGTTTAAACTTGGACCAAAAAAAAAAACCAGTAAAACTTAAAGATTTGACGTTTGCGAATTATCCTAATTGTTTAAATGGCTCCTTACAACTAATATGAACTGTGTTGTGATAGCAAAGAGTCTTTTGTAGTTTTTTTTCTTTTACTCTTCGGAAATCTTATTTTTTTCACCTAACTAAAGAGACAATCGCTCCTTCACTTTGTCAATGACAGGCAGTGGAGTGGAGTACAGCAGCTCAGGGGGAAAAGGGTAGAGGCATTCCATTTAACAAAACACATGGTTCCGCCCACGTAACATGACATATCTCCACACGTGATGACATAACTTGTTCATAATCGAACAGCTCTATTGAACGGCTCTAGGAATCAAATGGTTCGTCAAGATCAGGAACCCTTCAAAGAGCCGTTCGTCCGAACTCCAGTAAAAATTAATTTTTTGTCATGATATTATTGACGCCATGCAATCCAACACTGATGATGAGAACATGACAGGACTTTTTTTTTTAAACAATATACAGTGCTAAAGCAAAACTCGATTATTCAAAAAGCAGATAATAAAACAGATCATCGGTTCAAACATAATACACAGCTGAGTTCAATAAATAAAAAATATCTAAATACAAGTAATTCTCTTCAAATACTTCAGCATGAACATAAAGTTAACTGCACTCTTTTTTTCCTCAGGAGGACTCGCAGAAATACTACAGCTGGCAGAGTTTCGGTCCGACGGACAGAAAAACCGAAAGCTTGTGGGTGGAACTGAACCACCTTTACAAAAGTCAAGTCAGAATCCACAGCATCCTGTCCAACAACCACCGACAGGCAGCGGTAAGATGAGCTCAGTCACTAATCTTTCAGCCACTAATCCACTTTTACTCTCATTTATGTCTAATCTCTTCCGCCCTTCACAGCGAGTGGCCCTTTCTTTTGATTTCCCTTTTTATGGACACAACTTGAGACAAGTAATTGTAGCAACAGGAGGTAAGTTGCTCCATCTGGTATCAGTGCAGCTCAGTTTGAAAACTAAACACCAGCAAATTGATATTTTATAGTAGCTTCTTTCTACCAATCCCCATCTTTAGGGTTCATCTACATGGGTGAAATCACCCATCTAATGTTGACCGCGACACAGTACGTCGCTCCCCTCATGGCCAACTTCGACCCCAGCTTCTCCAAAAACTCAACTGTCAGGTACATGGACAATGGTATGTAGGCGTTCCTCTGTCAGATTTGTGATGTTTGAAAGCTCTTTGTTTGTTTTCCTAACCGCTGACCTCGCTGCCCTGCTCCGCTCAGGTAAACTGTTCGTGGTGCAGTGGGACCAGGTGAGACTAAAGGACCGCGAGAACGAAGGAGCTTTTACTTTTCAAGCAGCCCTTCACAGTAACGGGAGCATCGTTTTCAACTACAGAGATGTAAGTTTGCATAAGCACATGTACTCACCTTGTAAGTCAGTTTCATTAGTGTTGAAAAATTCTGTCTCTTTAAGATCCCAGTACCAGTGGAGAAAATGAACTCCACAGAGCATCCGGTTAAAGTGGGACTTTCTGATGCTTTCATGGCATTAATCCCTGCTTCACAGCTCTCAGGTCAGTTCTTAAAAGGATAATTTGAACATTTTGAAGTGTGGGGTTTTATGGAAAAGCTGCAAACAATTAATAGATAGCTCTTGACTGACATCAGTTTGGAGAAATACTTTAAATTTGACTGGATTAACAAGGTGAGAGCTAGTCTGAAAACTGCAAGGACTAAACTGCATCACTGCCAAGTCCATGGATATTTCCTATAGATGCTAATCTTTGCATTTTAACAAGGAAGGAACATTAAGCTTTGCTCTAATTTTATATTCATCCTAAAGATGCAAAGAGGCGAACCATCTACGAATATCACCGTGTTCAGATCGACGCCACAAAGATCGTCAGCGAGTCTGCATTTGAGTTCACACCTCTGCCCAGTAAGTGGTTGTTTTTTTACAAGACTTGGCAGCTCTGCCGCAATTTTCACCTTTCTAACAGCAGAACAACATGTACCTGATTCCTCCAGCTTGTCTTCAGCACACATCCTGCGACCTCTGCTTAACGTCCAACCTAACGAACGGCTGCGGCTGGTGCAACACCCTCCAACGGTAAAATGAAACTCCATCTGTTGTCTAATACAAATAGAAAAAAAAATAGACTTATTTGGTCCTCGCTGAGTTTCAGATGCTCCAACGGCATTGACCGGCACAGACAAGAGTGGTTGGATTACAACTGCCCCGAGGAGGTGAGATACTCTACCAGTTTATCCAAATAAATGTGAGTTGCCTAATTCTTCTTCAAAGTCTAAAATAGGGGCGTAAATCACCAGTTTTATCACAATACAATATATCGATTTGTTTGGGCGATGATACAATGTTTCTCGATATCACAAAGTCTCGATTCAATTCACAAGTTTGCAATCAATATGATAAATGATTGTGTTAGATCGACCCACATCGGGCATATGATGTTTTAGTTTTGTCTCGATAGAATTGAATCATTAATCATTTAATTGATATATCGATGTGGATCAATGTTACATCCCTAGGCTAAAGGTAAATGTGAGGACTACAACCCGCCATTACCTGAAGGATCTATGAGCTCCTTCAACCAATCGTCACCAGATCCAACACCGTCTTTAGCGATCCTGGAAGACCAGACGATCACCAGAGGTTTGTATAAATGGGAGAAAAAACAAAGTAGAGTCACTTAAACAAAAGTGATACAATATCTTTTTTGACTACTGGCTCAAATCTATGACTGCAAAATGTTTTTCCTTTTTTTCCTCCAGATTTACAAACGATTCCTCCGCACCACCGGGGAATAACAGAGAACACCGCCATCATAGCAGGTGTAGTCGCAGCATTAGTCCTGCTCGTAACGTTGACCTTACTGGCTGTTTACTACATCAACACACACCCCACAGTTGCTCCACCGTTCTACCTCATGCAGGTGAGGAAAAAAAAAAAAACATGCTCACACTATTCAGAAATTTTAGTCCCTCATTGTATTTATTTGATTCTTCTATTTAGCGACGCACAAATAATTACTGGCCCTCCATGAAGTTTCGCAACCAAAGCTGCCACTCCAGTTACGCTGAAGTCGAGCTTGGGGTTCACGAGAAGGAAGGTTTTATCGAGGCTGAGCACTGCTGTTAAATGATCCGCACTTGTGATGAAAAGGTGCCATCTTGAGGATTGTAAAGATCCGGAAAAAAAAGAGGATAAAAATGAACATTCAGGCAGATCAGACACAAGATGTCCTTACTCCAACCTTTGTGGCTGGACAGTGTTTACTGTACCTGCTCTCCTTGCCAGCTTTCTCTGTGTCTTTTGCTGTTTGCCATCACACGGGGGTCTAGTTATCCAGGGGCTTTTGAAGATCTTGTGACAAGATGGGAACTAGTAATCGTCCAAAACCAATGAAAATCAATGCAAGGACAGGTCAGGGAATGAATCAAACAAGCCTTCATACTGCAAGCTAATGTACGGCTCTAGTTAACTATCTGTTTCTGTCTATTTTATGAAATTATTTTGTTTGTTTCTTGAAACTTTGAGTGTTGTTCATGAAATGATTGGTGGACTTATCTACAAAGGTTATTTAGCTATACAACTGATAGTGAATATAATGATCAACTTGGACTTCTTGTGGGGGGGGGGGTATTGTATGAATGAATTCTAGAGTGTTCATGATTTCTCTGAACCTTTTCGTTTAAATGTCTTCTAATAAAAGCTGATGATCAATGTGGATGGATCTCATCTTTGACGGACTGTGTAGGACACGTGGCCTGATTTATCTGTTAAAATAGCTGTCAGCTGAGTTTGTGTTGCTACAGCAGCTGCAAATATTTAAAGTCTAAACACAAAGAAAAAAACTTAAACATAATTTATATGTTATGCTTGTGATTAACTTTATTTTTGTAGTTAGTCATTTAACAAGTCTGTGTTACTTAAAAATAAAAAAATTAAATGTTATTCCTGATTTTAAAAAATCTGACTAAATAAAAATATTCTAAACCACTTAACAAAACTTATGAGATGTAAGAGATTCATAGAAATAAAAACATGTAATATAAACTTTAACCTAAACTACAAATTAAATATATTTTGTTTACCATATGATAAATATTACAATCAAAGTCTTAAATACAGTGAACATTAGCTCTGCATTTAAGTTTAATTATTAATTAACCTTATTAGCTATTAGCTAGCTATTAGCACATGAAGCTAGCTACCATTTTCTAAAATAAATTTGTCATTAAATAACACCAAACTGAGACACCATGGCATGGGATGATACATTCAGTAGTAGTAGCGTACCTGGACAACGACATGTAACTGAGAGAAACTCACGTCAACGTTTGAGAAAAAACACAACTTTCTGTTTTTACAAGTGTTTGCGGAAATCTAAAATACACCAAAAAAAACACAAAGAAAAGAGGGGGCACCCGGATTTGAACCGGGGACCTCTTGATCTGCAGTCAAATGCTCTACCACTGAGCTATACCCCCGTCGGTACTTCCTCGAACACGGTAAGTCTCCATAAAGAAAACGAAAGGAATGGACTACCAACATGGTTGATGTGTTTGTTTCTTCATCTTTATTTTAGTTTGTTTGAAACGTTTTAGTAAGACAGTGAGTGATTTCTCCTTTTTGTATTTAAAAGAAAAAAGGTTTAAGATTTGTTCTGTTTGAAAGAACATGGCCGATTTAGTCGTTATGTATAATTCTACCGTTAGAGGGCGCTGTTTCACCATAACACTTCCTCTTCCTTTATGTTTCGATAAGACAAACAAACGAGCTACTGAGTGATTTAGATGCTTATATATATATATATATTTAAAACTGCTTTTCTATTTTTGTGCACATTATGTTAATCAATAAAACTACATAAATGACATATTTAACACTAACATTTTCTCTGTACTTTTACATAATGCTGCTTTCAAGGGCTGCGCAAAAAACCCACAATATTTTCTGTAATTGAAGTATGTCAATAAAATAGGTCATAGAAATGTATTTCTACAAAAACTTAGTGAGTTCATGTTACTCATATGATAAGAAATTAAGTAAAATGTGTGTCTTTTGATCAAATATGTATACTTACTGTATGTACTTTGATATCTTATAAAAGGAAATCTAAGCTTGGAGGTCACAAAAATGTAATTTATATTTACTTAGAGATGGCTCTTTTGTGTTTATATTGTCTAGATGTTCTTTATTGTCATTTAATTTAATTTATATTTCGCATAAATGATCCAAAATTCATTTTTGCGATGGTCCGTGAAGGCACCATACCATGCTCCTCCTCAGTTTGGGTACAGTATATTAACTGGAAAGCCTGCAGACAAACTCAGGACTGTAAGGTCTTATGTTGATCATCTTTGATGCAACTTTTCCCGTTTTCTATTTTATTTTTTGAATTGATCCTGTTTAGATTTTTAATGTTTTGTGGTTTGAAGATTCACTGAGCCAACATGAATCCACCATGTGGAAGATGCAAAAAACCAGTTTATCCAACAGAGAAAATAAACTGCCTTGATAAGGTAAGATGCTGAGGTTTTATTAGCCTAATACAGATTCCAAATAAAACTATTTAGGATTTGAATGCAAGTTTTATTTTCTTCAAAGCTAAATGTACTTAAAGTCAAATAATTTTAGTCGATATTGTAAAAATACCAGAAGTTCCTTAATAAATTAAATGTTTGTTGTAATTTGTTTTATTCTTTAGCTTATTGCAGTAACATTTGATGCTTCAGCACAATACAAAATAACAAGTCTGATTATATTTGTGCACACATCAGTGCAATTCCCAAAAATAAAACTTCCGCAGTTTAAAAACTGTCCACAGATTTTTTTTTTTTTAACGGGAAGGGCAGGGGAAGCACAAATAACAAATAAGGTCAGTAGATGAAAAAATAAGACTTAGGCAACAATTTTGTTCAACTGAATCAATTAAGGAACAGAATTGATGTGTAATAGTTTTAATAACAAAGTCAGTGTTTTCATTTCTGATGTCTGAAGATGAATTTAATCATTGAGTTTGAAGAATAAAATGTTCATTCATCCAACCATGTTCTGCAAAGCGGTTTTCTGAAGAAAACCAAGAATCCTTCTCCCCAGCCACATTCTCCAGCTCCTCCTGGAGAAGGCGTTCCCAAACCAGAGAGGATGCCCCGGGTCTCCTCTCAGTGGAACGTGCCCGACCCACCCCAGCTGTGTCCTCCTCTTGATAAGAAGGAGCAGAGGCTCTACTACAAGCTCCTCACCTTATCCCTAAGATCATTTCAGCTGCTTGTACTCGGCTGGGATCTTTGTGTTTCAGTGATTGTCCATACCAATGGTTTCCAAACTTTTTAGCTCCATCCATCCATTTTCTTCCGCTTATCGGGGGCAGCAGCCTAAGCAGAGAAACCCAGACTTCCCTCTCCCCAGCCACTTGGGCTAGCTCCTCTGGGGGAATCCCAAGGTGTTCCCAGGCCAGCTGAGAAACAGTTCTTCCAGCATGTCCTGGGTCTTCCATAGGTCTCCTCTTGGTGGGACGTGCCCAGAACACCTCATCAGGGAGGCATCCTAACCAGATGCCCGAGCCACCTCAACTGGCTCCTCTCGACGTGGAGGAGCAGAGGCTTTCCTCTGAGACCCCTCAACACCTTGGCTGCGCCTAGAAATTCTGTCCATAAAAGTTATGAACAGAATCTGTGACAAAACACAACCTTGGTGGGATTTAACTCACTGGAAATATGCTCGACTTACCAACAATGTGGACCAAACTCTGACACCGATTGTACAGGGACCTAACAGCCCGTATCAAAGGGAGTGGTACTCCATATTCTCAGAGTACCCCCCACAGGACTCCCCGAGGGACATGGCCAAACCCCTTCTCTAAGTCCACAAAACACATGTAGACTGGTTGAGTGAACTCCCATGCACCCTCCAGGACCCTGCTGAGGGTGTAGAGCTCCTAATCCACCAAATGATGTTGACAAACGCTGTCTGTTGCTGATTTAAATCTACAAAAATGTCACAGTCACATACAAATGTCAACTTAAGCAGTCTAAGCATCCACAATATGATTTTTAGTTATTTATAACTTATGTTTATAATGATTTTATTCATTCTAGAAAAAATGTCATAAGCAATACTTTTTAAATATACGTTGACAACTGGTGGTCATCTAAGGACCCCACTTAGTGTTTTGTGGTTTCTATTCATGTAGCAACTTTTATTGAAAATCACAAACTGCTTCACAATAAAAACAAGAAGAAAATAAATTTAAAGGGGGGCATTATGCATTTCTCAGGCACATAGGTCAATTCTATACCACAATTTGAATTTGCATCTTAACATATATCTAAACACCTTGAAATTGGTCTCTGTCTCTTTAAGAACCTCCTACTGTTTCAGACACTCCCACTTCAGCACATCTTCACAACAATGCTTCGAGGGAGGGGTGCTCTGTGGGGAGGCTCCAGACTGAGCTCCAGGGATTAGCTAGTTACAATTGGGCAGAGCTACGTACAAATAGGCGGAGCTTTGTACTATCAAGTGTTTAGACAGCTCCACATGGCTACCACAGGAGATTTAAGGCTTCCTCAAACACGCATGAAGTCAAAACAACACTGGGTATGTTTTTGATGACTTAACATGATATAAAGCTCAAAAAAGTCCATTTTGTATAATACCCCCACCACCACCATCCCTTTAAGAGCATACACAAAATAGCAAAAATACAAGTAAAACATGCATTTAGAATATACAGTGCAAAACTTCTAACAACTTAAAAGAAAATCTTCAGATGTTTTTTTTTAAGTATCAATAGAATAGATTTGAGCAGTGTATTTCAAAGTCAGGGTGCAACTAATTGGAACGACCAATCCCCTCAAGACTGCGGGGTACCACCAACAACCCCTTACTCGATGACGTCAGCCTGCAAGAGGGAGCTTGTTCATGGAAAGCTCTAAAAGTGGGGTCCCAACTGAAACTTTGGGAATCCTTGAGCCATAATTCACAACCACATGTGAGCATTGGAACATAGACGGACCGACAAATGGAGAACGTTGCCTTTTAGCTCAGCTCGTTCTTCACAACAGACGACACACCTTCATCCTGACTGCAACCCATCTCTCACATTTTACTAAATGTTGTGAATAAGACACCCAAAAGCTTTAACTCCTCTGTTTAAAGGGAAAATTTCACTTTTTTTTGGTGAGAACCATGACCTCAGACCTATAGGAGCCAACAAAACCAAAGACGTGGGGTTTCCCAAACCAAACACTCTGAAACCTCATTTTATATATAATTTTATCAATTATTTTATAATTGCAGGATATTTGTGCTAAACATAACACATTTCCTGTAAATGTTGAGTGCCTTTTTTTTTTTTGGTAAATTCATTGTCTCTTCAACCTTATCTGTCCTTCCTTCAATTTAAACATTTTGCGATGTTATAAAAAAATCATGTAAAGCTTAATAATTATCTGGGGGTTTTTTCTGTTTTTTTCCAGTATTGGCACAAAGGTTGTTTCAGCTGTGAGGTCTGCAAAATGGCCCTGAGTATGACCAACTACAAAGGCTTTGAGAAGAAACCCTACTGCAGTATGTGAGTATTTACACCAAACATCCCCCTAAAACATATAAATGAACAAATGACAAATGAACTGGTGGTGCAGAGGAACAGAACTAAAGAGCACAAGAAGGAATAAACAAATTATTAAACACACAACAAGCAAAAAATAACCAAAGAAACATATATTTTGATCAAGCGTTTCTGTTTGTTCAGGCACTATCCTAAAACCTCCTTCACCATCGTGACCGACACTCCTGAGAATCTGCGTCTCAAACAACAGAGCCTGCTCAACAGCCAGGTGAGCTCCTCAGAAACGCTTCCTGATCAGAGGATCTGTCTTTCTAATGATCTACAAAGGGATTCTTTTTAAAGAAAGATAAACCAGAAAACATTCAAAGAAGATTTGGTTTATATAACATGATAATAATAAATGATATGAGGGTTATTTGTTTTTTTGGCAGCGGTTCATCTGAGCCTTCTGCTTCGGCTTCTCTGTTCTTAAGCTCAAATCTAATCTCTGTTTCTGTCAGTTAAATAATCTGATCTGAGGGAGAAATCCTCCAAGTCACGCAAGTTTTAAAAAGTTTCCTCAGTCATTTAACTTTTGAAGTTTTATTTTGCTGAAGAAAAAAATAGATTTTAAAGCTTTCTTTCCTATTTTTGAACATCTTCAGCCTGATTCAAGATGGCTGCCACAGCTAATCAATCTTAGTGAACACAAAAATGACTATAAATCATAATTCATTTACAAGTTTCAAGCTACATAATTATATATTATAAAATTATTTCTCATCACGAGATGATTTTAAATTTAAAACTGTGCCCTGGATTAATTCTTTTAATGAATGTTAAACCTTTAATTATCGTGATAGAGGATTTGGTCAGCAAGTTTGACCAAACCAATGAATGTATTGAGGTCATCCAGGGTGTCGGGTTTCCACCAAGCAGCTGCTTTTTGGGAAACAGACACATCTGTCCATCCAGTGACCACAAAACTCTGTCCACAGGAGAAAACGTAAAACCAGCTGCAACAACACACATACCTCCAGAGGGGCTCTGTTTTTGGGTAAAGTCATGTCCAACTGTAATTTTATGGTACATGACTGCAACAGCAGCATCATGAATTTACAGAAATTTCGAGCCGCTTCGTTTCCTCATCCTCCTCATCCCATCCAACCTCCCCGTGTCTTTGTTTATAACCATAAAAGTCTCTTTCTGTGAAGCAGCATATTCTCCATAGCAGAAATGTGACTCACTTGTGTGTGTGTGTGTGTGTGTGTGTAGGGATCTCACATTTACTTTCAAATAAACATTTTGGCTTTGTTTAAAGCTGCAAAAGCCCCCCCCCGAAGTTTAAAGTCACAGACAGCGGTGATAAATTGTCACTTAAATCACAACACGACTGTTTATTGTTCATACTGGGTGCAACAGATTTAGATGTTGTGGACGTTCTAATAAATCTGCTTCTGTTTAGATTAAGACCTCATGTTGTTTTAATTCATCCGTTAATTCAAGCTGATATAAACACTAAAGCCGGGGTCTCCTGGTCTCTGTAACGACAGAAAAAATGTTTCAGCGTGGCTGCTGAGACTCACTCTGCTGCTAAATTATTGTCTTATTCTTTCATAGGATACATTGTGGAAATGTCTTTTGTCCTCATTTCCAGGCTAAACTAAAAACTGATTTATTATTAATAGTGATTCGAGGAGTACGCATTTACTAACAAATTTTAAAAAGAAATTCTTCTAACCCTCACAGCTTATCAGTAATTACATAAATTATACATCATCATGTAAACATTTTGGCTCTTTTTCATTCTGTGTTTTTCACCGATATAAGATTTTCTGACAAATCCACCCAAGCCTCCACAGAATCAATTTATATTTTATCCTAAAATATTCTCTTCAAAACTGGATATGAGGGGTAATTTTGACTTGTAATATCTTGTAAATAAAACATTGTACACACATAAAATGTGTGACCATTGAGGCTAATGTTTCAGTCTGCCTCTTATTAATGCTGCACTCAGCGAGTGACAGGTACAGCCCCCTGGTAGATGCTGTGATCTCCAAAAAGATTGAAGAAGAAAAAAATATGTATTTAAACAGTGACATCGGCAGTATAGGCAAATAGGCAAATGCTAAGGGCACCATCCCTTTTGGGGCCACACAAATGGGGGATTTAAAAATAAATATTTTACAACTTTATATCAGAATAAAGTTGATTTCGTTTGTAGAAAAATCACTGGTTATTCAGGTTTATGAACTTGTTCTGCTCATGTGATGCAAACAAAACTAACTAATGGTGCTCAGTGTGTAAAAACAAAATAAATAGGGGTGTCTCCATACTATTTTTTTCATAAACCGAGTATGATTATGAGTACTACTTGTCGATATTTAGCACAAGTTTTGAGTATTTACCGAGTTAGAACTTAAATATTCCACACTTTTCTTATACTAAGAACCTGGTACTAAATCAGATGCATATTTAAGGTTTGTCAAAGCGACCTCAGTCTAAACAATCATGTCCGATCATTTCAGCTGAGTTTTACATCAGAGAGGTTGGAGTGAGCAGATCGATCCAAGTAATAATGATACTAACCTTGAGTCATGCAGAGTAAATCTTGTAGCTCCACACGTCTTCAGCTACAGCTACTGATTAAGTTTTATTTATCCCAAGATTTAAAATACTCTTCAAATAGCTGGAAAATGAGTTTTGAGTGGATCTTTCACCAAATTTTAAGAGGAAGTATTTTCCTGGACCCCCCTAGAACTGCTTCAGTCCACAGCTGCTGGTTAACATGAACAGGTGTTCCTCATTGCTGTTAGCAGATGTTGGCAGGTATGAGCAGTATTTTGTTTCCAATGAATTACAGTGTTAACTATTTTAATTGGTGTAGTGAGAACAAAGTCTAAACAAAGCCAAAGGTCATGTTGGTGAGAGGTTCGTGCTGCATTGAACAACATGGTTTCTAAACATTAAGAATAAAATTAAAGACAAAACTAATTAATTTGGGATGTGAATGGATGTAAATTAACAGTGTGGTTTAGAAAATTGCACAAGGGGCACCACCTGAAATCTTGCCCCATGTTCTAAATTGTCTAGGACCGGCCCTGGTTTGAAATGCGTTTCTGTACAAATCTGTTTGCAGGCTCTTTACAAGGAGGAGTTTGAAAAGAACAAGGGGAAAGGTTTCAGCGTGGTGACCGACACCCCGGAGCTGCAGAGACTGAAGAAGACTCAGGACCAGATCAGTAACGTGAGTGGAGTTCTGCAACAAGAAAAACAGAAATCCTAACTTTGCTGAATCAAAGCAGCGAGTCTGCTCCTATTCAAAAAAAGTATTTTTAGTTGGCAGCTGTTTTATAGCAGAATTTTGAATTCAAGCTTACAGAACGTGAGTGAAAAAGAGCAGAAATCTACTGATGGCAGTGAAGTATCCCAGAGTGTGATCCTGCAGAAACCCAGAGGCACATTTTTGACATTTCTCCCCGTCCACCGAGGAGCAGCTGCCCTATATGGTCAAAGTCTCTCAGCTGTGGACACAAACCGAACACACACACAAATACCACACTGAAACACACATTTTCTTTTTCTCTCACGAGAGCACTGGTTGCAGAAAGGAATGATGGGTAATGATCGGTGTGTCAAAAGGGCAAAATCTTGTTTTTTTTTCTTTCCCACATCATCCTGTTACTGTTTAAAGACACGGTTTCCTCAGTGTTACACAGCTGAATGTAAAAACTGCTGTGGATTTAAACTTCATGTCTGCGCAGATAAAGTACCACGAAGAGTTCGAGAAGAGCAAGGTTCGAAGTGACGCCCCTCCTCCTGAGAACAGACAAGGTGAAATTTACACTCTAGGTTCTCCTCCAGTCCTCCAGCTGACTTTGAACTTTTTTGTGTGTTTGTGTGTGTGCAGAAGGAGAAGCGTCAGACCCTGAGAGGTTCAGTCAGCCTGCAGGACCAACTCGCCCTGCAGCTGTGGCTCCGACTGCTGGAGGGGTAGGGCCATTACACAAATACCTCTGCACCAATTAGTGGGTGGGAATTTAATTTATGGGTTTTACTCAAGATGACCACAGCTGTAATTGTGTGTTTTGTGTTGACACAGGATAATTCCTCCATTGGGTTTAGGAGCCTAAATAATTCATAGGTTGAGTTAAATGAGGCATATGATGCTTTTATATTCTTCTTTTTCACATTTAAATCCTTCAGTTGGGGTCTATATAAAGGGAACTGCTCCTTATTGTAACTCCACAAGTCCCTCTTTACCTCTTTTCTAAGGTGCGTCTCAGATCAACTCGTTTTGAGGCTGTGTCTTTAAATCCAAATGTGGTGCTTTGATAGAGGGGTTTACGACTATATAGCTGCACAGAAACTTTATTTACAAATGAATTAAAACATGTCAACAAGGGAAGACTTGTCCCTCCAGTCTTACATGTTGGAGCCAGAGTCTGACCCAGAGCCAGAACAGAATGAAGACCACCAAAGTGTAGTTGCCAAGTCCAGACCTTATTTAGAGGTTCTGTTGCAAATACTGTGATGTAATAGCTCAGGAAACATCATAGAACATAGAAAAAACAGAACAGCTTGCAGCACCAGGAGAAACTAAACTTTTCTGCACTCTAACCAAGTCCACAACAAAATGTATTTAATGGCTAAAATAGAAAGTGGATTTTGCAGGATATGTCTTCTTTAAGTGATTTAATAAGAACAAAATACACAAAGTGGTCAGGTATGAAGATAAAAAAAACAAAATTCAGTGTGTTATTGTGTTACGAGTGTCTATGCTGCGTGTTTTGTTGCATTAGTGTTCTGCCTTTAATGCAAATTATTCTCACTCGTCTCTTCTCATGCGTTCTGCCTGTGAGTTCCTCTCATTTCCTCTCCTTCAGAGGCACTTCCAGGCTCTGTACAGCTACACGGCAGCCGAAACAGATGAAGTCTCTCTGCAGGAAGGCGATCTGATCTTAGATGTGGAGCAGATCGACGAGGGATGGATGTTCGGGTGCAACCAGCGCACGGGGAAGCGGGGCATGCTGCCGGCCAACTACGTCCGACCCGTTTGAGACAAAGGAAAACAGACAAAATGTCCACTTCCTGTTCTGTGGATCTAAATGATCTTTTGCCAATTAAAAATGCCAATAACTGAAGGTTTCTAGCAAGTTTTGTTGCATCTAAATTTGTGTTTTTGTCTTTATGGGTTTAGGAAAAAGCAGTGAGACTGACTTAGGGGAAGTCTGACATGGTGAGAAAACTGATAAAACGTTTATTTTTCCCACCACTTTCAGCAGTTTATATTTAATCAGACGATTACCTTTGTTAATTTCCTTATGACATTTTTAATTATGTTTTTACTACTATTAACAGTTTTAGTTAATTTAACATAGCCATATTGCTCATTTTAGCTTTTATCCATTGCTAAAATTAGTCATTTTCCTAATCTTGGCTTAAATTGTATATATTTTATTAGTCAGCTACAGCTTTAAGATTTGGTTTTAGCTGCAGTTTTGCTAGTTTTAGTCATTTCAGTTTGTTCTGCCAGTTTTGGTTTTTAGAAGCAATTTTGTACATTTTAGTTTCCGTTCTGCTCGTTTTAACTTTATTAGGTAAAGTTATGACTCCAATTAAAGCAAGGAAATAAAACCACAGAAATATGAAATATCAGTAGCTTTATTCAAAACAAAATTCACATCATACTAAAATTTATTCTAAACAGTATTTTTTTAAATGACAACTTTATTTACAAATTATGAAGTTAAAATAATCTAAGCATAGCACCAACTTTTTTAAAGCTATTTTAGCACAAATACAAAACAAAAAGCAGACCTGGCTCAGGTTCTTGTTGCTGTAAAAACATTCCTTCAGGCTGTAAGAACCGGCTTCATGGAGGAGAAAAATTCAACCCTTCTGCTGATTTTATCGCAAAGTTTTGATGGAAGCCAGTTGAGCTGCAGCCCGAAGAGCTCAGAGTTTCTGCCGATGAAATCCTCACAGAGCCTGAAGAAGAAAACTCAACTTGAAAAAGTTCACATATGGTTAAAAAAAAAAAAAGGTGGGGGTTGATCTGATAATACGAGCCTCACTGAGTCTCTGAAGTTTACTTCAAATATCCTTGTTTTTATGACAAAACTAAAATTAAAAGGATAATTTATGAACTGATGTGAGAGATCTAAAAACATGAGGCTAAATAAGGATTTCACATTCCTCTGAAAGCTGTAACTTCAATCTAAACTCAAACTGAACTAAATAGGTTGAATCTTGACAGCTGACTTTTACTGTAAAGACTCAACGATGATTTCAAAAAGGGTCAAATTCACTAAAATGTTAATAGAAATTCTGACAATTTCTACTGAATTAATGTCATCTTTTAAAAGGTTCAACTGCTTTTTTTTTTTTTTTTTTTTTTTTTTTTTTAAAAACAGCCGATTTACTGAACTTTAATACAGGGTAAAATGTCACAACGTAAGGGTTCCCTAAACCAGATTAATGCAAGGCTTACAAAAATCCTGCAGTTCAAGAAGGATTTAAGTTACAAAAATGTTAAAAGTTAAAATTATTTGTTTGTGCAAGCAGTAAGCTTTTATCACGTGCCCTGAATTAGTCATAGAGGTATGCATCTTCATTTAAATAGTTTGTAAATGGAAAAAGAAATCTACTCAAGTAGAAAATGTTGCCTCCTCAGGGCATAAAAACCTCATGATAATCCTTCAGGTTTCCCAAACATGTCACAGCCTGTAGCTATTCAAATACAGTAAGCTCATTAGCATAACACCAAGCCTTCAGCCATGAGTGAATCAGCACACAACCAGAGCATAAACAGTTTAAACGTCTCTCTGCTTCCTGCTAACCCTCAGCAGACAAACGTGAGCGGTCGGGAACAAAAAGCTCAAGTTTCCAGCTGCTACAGATAATCTGATTAACTACGTCATACCTGTAGAGAGAGTACGGCCGGGTCTGAAATATAAGAACATCCCTGCAGTGATGTGGGGACGGAGACCTCAGAACTGTCACCTGAAACAGTTGAAGGGAGGGAAAAAATAAATACACACCCCCACACCATAAAATCTGACTACCACTGCATTTAAGCCTTAGTTAAAAATCAATAGTGCTTTTGATAATTGATAAAGTATCAGAAAGTGAAATCACAATATTTCAGTGTATCAATATTTTCTCAAACCCCTAATAAAAAGTGTTTTTAAAATCACATACCATGTCCATGTGAATGCAGAGGTGGCTGGTTCCTCCAAACACAACAACATCGTCATCTTTCCCCAGGCAAGCTGTGTGACAAGCCCTTATGGAGAAAAATAAAATAAAATACACACAACTCAATAAAAGCAGCTATATGAAGTTTTTGACAGGTTCACAAAGAAAAACAGATCCTGAAATCATAAAAAAGTTACATTAGATGATTTTACTTAGTATTTTGACTTGAAATTTCATGCGGCAAGCACCTTCCTTTCTCAAGTTATGACTAAAATTAATCTTAAACATGTTGGTTCCTGCCCAACTCAATCAAGCTTTTCCCCACTGCCCCCAGCAGCTTCTTCAAACCCCACCGTCAATCCGACCAATCACGTCTTGGGCCAACTACGCCCACAAAAGTCAAACAGACCAATCATCTCAGGTCAACTCCTACAAAATAAGAAACTCCTACTTTGTGACTGCAGAGACCCCTTTCTCAAAATATCTGAACAATCCGTTAACAGTCATAGAAACATATTAAATGTACCTGGGTTTGTCTTTGTGAGGGTGTTTCACCTCTGTCCACTCTCGTCTGTGTGTTTTAAACTGCCAGGCATCCGCTAAAAAAAAAATAAAAACAGGAATCCTGTTTACCCGTTTATCAGACCAAGAAAGGCTCAATATCCAAACAAGATTACGTATTCAGCAGAAGCCCTACAGATAATCATCTCAGGGGGGTGAAAACTCACTCAAAGTGTTTCCGTCGACTCCGAGGCCGCCATAAACCAAGAGGCTTCCATCCGATGTGGAGGTCATTGAGTGCATGGAGCGGCCCAGAGGGGCACAGGAGGGGGAGAGGTCACTGAGGAAGAATGCAGGTTTTTGTAAAACATGACTTTGAAAAAAAAATAAAATAAAAAATTTAAAATTACGTGCTAAATCTGTACAAAATCTTTACAATTGAGTCCAAGTCCAGCTCTCAAGGTCCAAGCAGAAAATGTCCAGCTCTGCCGTTTCCTGCAAACAGAAGGAAACACGATGAATGCAAACTGGACCAACAGATAACCCTGCTCCAACATGCCATCTGATTATCTGGATGTGCTCATCAACAAAATGTGTCAAAAAGCACTGAAGGATTTATAATGAAACTTGCAGAAAGTAATAATTGGACGTACATCTACAGCCAAGATCATTACCATCAAAGCTAACGGACATTAGGCATTAAAGTGGCTCCGAGCTAAACGTAGCCGGACACGTATCCCAAACGTATTCAAGGGTCATGCTTTGTAATTTGGTGTATTGGTGCACAGGTTCCTTCAAGAAATGCTACTAACCCTTCATTTTTAGCAGTTTTGTTAAACAGGAACTTTACAGAGATACATTTGTGACCAAGAGGTTAGAGGTGATGGGGGGGGGGGGGGGTCCCAGACTGTGCAGGACAGTCCAGGTCAAAACATTTATCACAGAATCTGCCTTTGTGGACGGGGGCGCCGTCACGTCACAACAGGAAAGAGCTGCTGAAACAGGAAAGGGCAGAACTCAAACTGTCCCCAAGAAGGAGGAAGCCCCATCTTATACAGCGCCATCATAAACACCGCCTCACGAACATTTCCCTTTAAAACAAGGCGGGAGGGACCATAGCATGCTTTGGAGCTGAAGGCTGTTTAATCGTTTAGAGATGAAGGGCAAACTCACCACCCCGCCGCTGACGTAACCTTTGTTCCCCAGCAGGGCACTGGCATGGCAGCCTCTGGGAGCAGGAGCAGAACCCTGGAGGAGAAAAACAAAAACAAAAAAAAAAACACACAAAAACACTTTGTTGTAACTAAACCCACAGATCAGCCATGATGTTAAAACCAAAACCTGTTTTACTCACCTGAGTCTCAGGTTTGCTCCACGTGGAGGACTGAGTATCGAAAACATGGACCTCGTTGTTCCAACCCCAGCATCGAAATAAAGTTTCTCCAATAGTGGTCTTAAAAAAAAAAAAAAAGAAAATTCATCAAAATTAAATATACAAACCCTAAAAAGGCTGAAGTAATAATCGGAGTAATTTATTAGAGGTTAGTTTTTACCCAGGACATGTCTTCCATGACGAAGCTGGACGACGACATATTTCGTACCTCCATTATCGTTTTGCATCCATACCCACCAAAGTAGATTAATCTGCAATAATTAGTATGATCAATTCAAATAATAACAGTTTAATCATCATTTAGAGATCAGCAGCATCTTGTGGGTCAACCTCTGTTTTTAAAATCTTGCTAACAGAACCAACCTGTCTCTGTGCACCCAGCAGGAGTGTTTGTTTCGGGGTGAAGGAGTCGTTCCCGTCGTGTCAGTCAGTCTTGTCCAGGAGCAGCGTGGCTGAGAAACGTCAGTGCTGAACATCTGCAAGCAGAAAAACAAAGTTATTAGCCAAACATCCCTGCTGCTGCTCGGGTCTTTGTTTTAGATCACAAAAAAGGAGAAAATTTTGAGATCTTTAGTTACTGTATATCAAAACCCACAGGATAGGGTTAGTTTAGAAATGCAACTTCAAGTATCAAGTGAGGTTTTTATGAGACTTCTGCACACTGAAAACAGATGCCAGGAAGGTTTCACCTTAAAAACACAATCTGCCTCATCTCAGTGCAAAATGTTTTAGGTAAAACACAAACCGTGCATTATACCAGTACTTAGTTTATTATTCTTATAGTGACTGCTTCCTCTCGACTCTAAGCTCTCCACATTACCAGAATGAAGTTGCCCCCCACCATCACCACCTTTTTGAAATCTAATAAAATTGTTGTCAAACGTTAATGCAGCAAAAACGTTTGTGCCATTATCATTTTAAAGATTTTAATAAAGCTTCCAGGGGTCAACCAGCCCCCCCCAACATTTACAAAATATAACAAATTTGGTGTCAGTTGTGCCAAGTTTGAGCTGCTAAAACTTTTGGTCAATACCATTTCTCTTCAAAATCATGAATGAGTCAAAGAATAATGTTTCATGCACTCAGGAATATGGCAGTCAACTGATCCAGACTAGTGCTCTGGGAGAAAATGATTGGTTGAACATAGCGTCCATCAAACAAACCAACCTTTTATGACACTCTTTTCCAAGTATTGTACAGCCAAATAAGAAAACATGAAGTGGTTTGTAAATAATTTTGGTCATGTGTTTGTTAAAACAGAGTAATCGCTGTATGTCCTGCCCATAAACAAATCAAAGGTGCAAAAAGCCCCATCAGGTCACTCAGGTCTTCAACCAGACTGAGTGTGGACAAATGGCAAAGATTTGCAAACTTTAACCTTTTTAAGAAAACCAGGAGGGAAAACATCCTGTTTGTGCAGCTCATTTGTAAACATAACACCAAGTTAGAGATGATCCTGGTGTCCTGAGGGAGAAATATTTATCATTCACTAAGGGAGGAAAAACTAAAATCTCCAACTTTTAAGAAAACAAAAGCTATTAACGTTGCTTGACAATAAAGTTTTATAGAAGATTTTTAACTCTGAGACTAACCTGTACATGTATAGCCTCAAGGAAAACACTAATGTCTTAAACTCTCACACAAGGAATGAAAACTAGAAATTCAGCCTCCCTAGAAAACTGTACGGGCAGAAAAACTGGTTTATACAATGACTCATTTAACCTAAAAAACAGCAATTCAGCAGTTAGTCATGTGTGAACTGGAGTTAAAGTTACTCCCAAGTGATGGTGTTGAATAACAGAGCCGGAAATGTCTTTAAGTGACTTTAATAGAAATCTTTGTGTTGGGGCCAAACATCTGTTTTTGTGGCGTCACACAAAACTTAGGTCTGTTCTTTGAGTTCAGGTGACAGTTTTAGAGGAAGTTCCTGAGGAATTCACATCTACTCCCTCACAAGAACAGGGCCGGATGAAGTGCCAAAACAGAGCAACTCCTTTGTACTTCCAACATCCGAGCAGAGGAGGACCAAGATAAAGCAAAATAATGTTTAAAAAAAAAAAAACAAAAAAAAAAAAAAAAAGTGCTGAGCAAAGTAATGTTACCAACTAACAAACAGCTCTGACTCCAAAGGCCAAAACTGTTGACGGAATTTATGGAAAACCTATAACTACTGATCAAGAGCAGCTAAAGATTATTGCGTATTAAAAAGTATAATAAAATACTCATGATGGATGAGACTCATCCATCAGCCTCAGATGAAAGGAAATTGGTTCGGATGTTTATGACCAAGGATGTACCAACTGTTAAGCATGGTGGTGGTAGTTTCATGCTGAGGGATATATATTTGAGTTCAAATAGCAAAACATTTCATGTGTTTGCAACACAAGGTCAGAGGAATAATTGGGGAGATTTCCTGAAACTAAAAACTCTGCTCATTGATGCCCTGAAAGATGGATCACCTGTCCCAGGACTTGGAACATGAAGAGTCTCACCTGGTTTGAGTAACCTGCAGAGTCACATCCTCCAAAGATATACAGCCTGTCATCAATATTAGAGCCGCAGAAACCAGACAAGTCTGTGGGACCGTCTCCAGTAATCTCTTTTTGTTGCCTGTCTCCCATAAAAAACAGACAGAGGGAAATGAACAAAGTAATCATTAGTGAAGGCTGGTTACAGCTTGATCTTACTAAACCATAGATTAGGCTTTAACTTATCAAAACTTCAGAGAAACAAACACTTCTTCAAGCTCACTTTTTTTTTTTTTTTTTTAAATTAAAAACAACCACAAGGCTGCATCCCTGACTTACAGGTCAAGGTGACACAGCTTTCATCTCGGCTGATAAAACAGCGGATCTTACCACGTCCCGCTGTCCAAATCACACATCCAGATCTCCTCGCTGGGTAACACGACATCCTGTCCTGCTACTACCTGCAGGGAGACAACATCCAGATAAAAACATGGCAAACAGAGAAACACTTTGTACTTCTTTGCAAAAAGACTCCAAAAGATTGATTTGGGCTTTGGAGGGGCTCTAAGTGTGTAAAAAGCAAGTTTTTCCCCCCTTATAACAATAATATTTTTTCATAGATCAGGGGTCTGCAACTTGCGGCTCTGGGGCCACATGAGGCTCTTAGAAGATTTGACCAAAACTAAATTTTTTTTAACACTAAAAACAGAAAAGGCTGCCTTTAGCAGTTTTTCTGTCAATCTGTTTGCAAACATGTGATGGAAACTACTAAAACAAGGAGTGTTAATTAGATCATGCTAGTTGGCCACTTCAGCAATCCCAATTTTAAGTTTTACAGTTTGATCTTTTTCTCAAATCCATCAGTTTTCTTTTGTTAATATCTGTAGGACAAGTTTCTGAGAATAAATATGAGATAAGATAACACAAAAAATAAAAAACATGTCTGCATTGCTTGTTTTAGTAATTTTTCCTGTTTACACATGAATGTTTGTTTATTTCTTTTATCATAAAGTGTGAAAATAATGAAGTTTAAAATCACTAAATATTTTGCTCCAGGCACATTTTATAGTGAGCCAAGGGGAGGAGATGACTCTTTAGATTGTAAAGGTTGCAGATCTCTGCTCTAAAAGAAGCCTGATTCAAACACAGGTAAGAAGCTCAAAACTTGTTGCTGAACTCACATGCACATCACTGTCCCTCCCCTCCCTCCTGAGAGTCATTAAGAGGTTGTATTATTCTAGTTACCATGAGAATGTTGATTTATAACTAACTGGGATTATAATCTAAACTGCAGTTTAAGTAAGATAACATGTGGATACAGTTTGAGATAATCTCTGGAGACAACAGAACTACTTGAAAATAAATTTAAAAGATTTTGGTCAGAAAATAAAGTCAAATTGTAGCTTTGATTTTTACTGCAGTTTTAACTTAGTTGCTCAACAAAGTGTAGTCGCCAAATTAAAATCATAAAACACAGTAAGTGTGAATCCACCTGCTCAGGTAACTGCCTCACCTGGTAACCTCCCCACACAAACAACATGTTGTGGCGGATGAACGCCGTGTGGCCGCTCCTCTCCGGGGGACTCACTGGTTCCTCTCTCCGGGCTGCATCCATCTCAGGCTCGAGGCTGTTTCTCCGGCTGAATAAAAACTAAGTTTAAAAAAAAAAAAAAACAGTCGAGCTGAACCAGAAGAGGCAGGAAGAGCTCAGAAAGACGCCGACCTGCTGCTGCTCCGACTGGAAGCTAGAGAATTCAGCAGAACGTGTTTTTCAGGCTCGTTGTCTTGTTTTACTCCTCCCATCAGCTGGAGGCATTAATGCAAAGCTTTACAGGCTTTTCAGGGACTCATAATGTCACACCTCTGAAGCTTAAAAGTGATAAAAGGTTTGTGCATTAAATAAAACTGGTTAAAATCTTGTCAGCAAGGAGGAAAATGTTATTTAATCTGCAGGTGATACTGGTTGCAGAATAATGAAAACTGATGAGCAGCACCTGTGGCTTTCCTTTGGGGCAGGGGCACCACCAAGAGGGGTCCTAAAGGGGCCCAAGCCCTTCTCCCATAGTGACTGGAGGGGGTGTATTTGGTTAATTTTATTGACACAGGTTAATTTGAGTCACTCACTAAATTGAACCAGTTTACTTGCCACAAAATAAGGCAATAGGTATTAAGAATCCACCTCTACATTACTCATCATGGAATAAAAAAAATAGTGCAAATCAATAAAGTAATCAAAACATTAACTTCTGATAAAATTTATATTTTGTATGTTAAACGATTTTGTATAACTTACCTAAGTCTGCAGCTTTTCCAGAGACGCTGTTTTTCCAGTAAGTCCGCTTAGGTGGACATAAGTAGTGGTGGGCAAAGATAACCAAAACGTTAGCGTCACTAACTCAAAATTTGCTAACTAAAAATATAGCTTCGCTAATGCTAAACATGAAAAAGAAATTGTGGAAGCTAATGCTAAATATGTAAAAAAAATATATGTATTTGTAAACGAATGCAAACAAGTACAAATTAACAGAATCTAACACTAATAGCTAATCACTAATACAACTGTCATTTACATGTCTGTCTTCTTTGCGACCTTTCTAATTTTGAGATGCCTAACCTAATAGACCTTTTCATAGTTAAACATTATAACAAATGTGCATACACAAAGTGGGCTGAGCTCGCACGATTTTCGAGCTGAGTTTGTTTCAGAATTGAAATTGAAGAAATTTAACCACAAAACGTACGTCGTTTTACAGACCCGATGTATTTTCTCCAAACCGATTTGTGTTAAACTTTCCTTTAGGATCATGAGTTTTTTCATAAATGTCTAAGCTATAAACCTGGTTTTTGAGCTTGTTGAATTTGCACAATTCCAATGGCATTTTCATACCTCAGCGTTTTACCAGCTGACCTGTGACCCAGAAGAGCTATGCTCCACTAGTACTCGTAACGACAAAATGGTCTATTTAGGAAGCGAATTAGTCTGCTAACAGTTTTCAAAGTTGGTGAAAAAGCTAGTCTGCTAAATGAAAATCTGCCGTTAGCGGTTTAGCAAAACCACGACCAGCATTCCCAGAGTCAGTAACCAAACTGCCCTGCTGGTGAGAACCAAGTGAAGGTAGTTTCCAAAAAGTTTTCAGTTTTTCAACAGCTTTCTGTGGCGCCATCTTGGGGCAAAAAGTACAGCATTTTTAAAGCGACAACCTGAAATGAACCACTGCTGATCAACACAGGTGAGCAGCATAATGTAACAATTCTTTCTGATACCAGGCTGTCATTGTGGTGCTTTCAACGTGTTTTTTTTCTGAGTAAAAGAACTTGTTTACTTTTTTCGCACCATTCCTTTTATAAAATACATCCCAACAGCTTTTAAAGTCTACACACAGTGAAGTGTCCGAGTCCACAAACCAAAAATCATGAGCTTATATTAAATGTGAGCTTTAAGTTAGAAAACATCAGCAGCATGAACTACAATCAAAACATTTCAATAAAAAAATTATAATAAAATACAACACAGCAGCATTTATTTCAGTATGACTGTTTATACTTGAGATAAAACGAGTACAAACCAGGAATATCAGTACTGCAGTACAGAGAATGTGATATTATCGTGCATAGATCAAAATGAACTTATAAATAAACATGTAATGATTTCTTTTTATTCTTGGCAGTTTCTAGAAATAATCCAACTAAAAAAGCATTAAACCCTAAAAATAAACAGATGAAAAAAAAAACATTAAGGTTTGCTACGTGAAGGATCACCTCATATGCTAGAAGATATTCCAGCTGGAAAATCTATTTAACAGTGAGTTAAGTGCAAAGTATGCAAATTCTTTAAATTCAGAACAACTGAAATATAATAATTTATCCCCAAATGTGAATTAGAAAACCACACATTGTTTTAATATCAAATAAGTGTGTCCCACCACACAAGCAGCATTACTAATATTTTCTAAATTTACTCTAAATTAGTTCTTAATCTCAACTCTTTTTTTTTTTTTTTGGATACGTTCATTTATATTTACACTGAACCAAAAAATTAAATGGATCCGAGCAATTTAAAATTTTGGTTATTCAAAATAAACAGTTATGTGATGCATTTTGGCAGAAATGAGTTAAAATTAAAAAAGAAGGCACAATCAGAATCAGCTGAACAGCTTAAGTGATGTTTTCTCTTTAACCCTCCTGCTGTCCTTGGGTCAAACCCTGAGACAACATGGGTCATTTTGACCCAAGGGCAGCAGGAGAGTAGTGTTAACATGGAGAGCACATGTGGTACAAATGACAATTAAGAATGCACCGACCAGGTAAGACACAATACAACTTGTCCTGGTTTTTGTTTTCATGCCGTGGCTGTATTTGCAGAGGTAATAAATTCAGTGTTCAGTAACGTTTGGCTGCATCCTGCCAGCGTAATCTTTTATTAGTGCAAAAGTAGAACTACTGCAGCACTGAAAAACCCTCTTTTCTTATTATTAGAGTCAGAATAAGCAAACTGTACATTTAATTGCACTTAAAGTTCCTTTTATGTAAAAGCTTGATTTTTTTCCTTCCTTTTTTTTTTTTTGGCATCAAAGCTCAAACGTTCACCAAAGAGCTGCAGCCCTCAGTCTTGCTGATCTCTCTGCAGGTATTTCTTCATTCTCTGACAGCGGGGACAGGGCTGGTCGGTGGACTTACAGGATTGGTGGAACACAGCTTTACAGTCTTTACACCTGATTCAGACAAGAACAAAGAGAATTTTCATTTCCGGCGAACATGCAGCGTGAATACTTATAATGCTGAAAGATGTCTGCTGAAAGTGGCTAAAGTCAAGTCAAAAGTAGCTAAAATAATCAAAAAGAAACTAAAAGTAGCAGAAATGAGTTGAAATTAGCAGACAGATGATTCATTGATTGAGTCGAAGTACTGATCCTACTAAAATAAAAGTATACGTAGCTCTGTCAAACTATTACTGATGCTGACATTTTTCAACTTTAGTTGTCTTTAGAAGACATTTTTTGATCAGAGGTGTAATGCTGAAATTTAATTTACCTGTGTGCGTTCATACTTAGGATTTTTAGCACATAATGCAATTAATCTATACTGATCAAGTTTACATCTACTAGGATAAATGCTTTTCCACTGCTTTAAAAGATAAGAAAAATTGAGGTGTATTGTGCATCAAGTTGTCTTTTTCTTGACGTATCACAAATTTTTGTTGTGTTTAAGATTCTGATGGGGTGTTTGACATAAAGACAATTACATATATAAAATATTTAGTGCTAGGCACGTTAACGCGTTATTATCGCGTTAACGCAGCCGACAATTAACGGCGATAATTTTTTTAACGCGCGTTAACGCAG
>JARVJO010000125.1:16526548-16537837 GCA_031762555.1 Cynodonichthys magdalenae | reverse complement strand
GATTAATCTAGATTAATCTCAAAAAAATCTTGAGATTAATCGCGATTAAAAATTTTAATCTATGCCCAGCACTAAAACAATTACACGCACGCAGAAAGCACATACTCCAGCACTTTAACGCAGCATTACACCTCTGTGATCTAAAAACAGCTTCTAAAGACAACTAAAGTTGACCATGACAACAGAAAAGTTTTCTTTTGTTTTTATGTACCAATTTCAAAATAAAACATTTTCAGAGCAGCAAAAATAAATAATACCACGATACTGTGAAACAGTGATATTTTTGCCTAAGGTTATCATACTATCATACTGGCTCACACCTAGCTAAAAGGGGCAGGAATTCATAAGATCTTATATCTTCTACCTGCTCTTTTTCGAACAATGTAAAATAGCATATCAATGAGAATGACAATTTGTTTACATTTTTTTCTTGTTTTTATTTTTGTCTGTTTTCATTTGTTCAAAATAAATAAATGAATGAATAAATAAAATAAAATAAAGCTAAATTTAGCTGGAAATAGTGAAAAGTAGCAAAAAACAGCAGAAGACAGCTGGATATCCAGAAATCAGTGGGAAGAAGCACAAAAAATTATAGCCAATTAGCAGGAGAATAGCTGAAAGGAGCGGAATGATAGCAGAAAATGCAGAAAAAAGCTAAAAGAATCCAAAAAGAAGCTAAATGAAGCTGAAATTAGGACAAAGAAGTTAAAAAAGCAGAACCAGAACAAAATGTAAAAATTACAGTAAAGATTTATGAACATTTTGAAAGGTTTTAAAGATGTTGAAGATGGCTCCATTCATTTTTAATGAGAAAAAAAATGGCAGAAAACGCTAAAAATTATAAATTGTATAAATTGCTGAAATAGCACAAAAGTTGTAGAACTAGTTTGATGCCAAAATTGTGTTAATGCTTTATAAATCACTCACAAAAAAAATGGAAAACTCGAATTAAAAGGGAATTTCTATACATAAATAATAAAAGCTTTGTATTGCCGTGGTGAGGACAAGAAAGGGACATAAGACGAGGGAATAATGTCTGAAAAGAACACACCTGACGATGCTTTCGAACTGGAAGGGAAAGAGGATATCATCAGAGTGGCAGATCTCGCAGATGAAGCCCCTCTGAGTGCACAGGTCACAGTCGAACACGTGATTAGAGGCGTGCTGCACCAGCGTGAGCAGGAAGGATGCAAATTCTCCATCAGCTATCTGGAAAACAGAAAGAAAACATTTAGCTCCTTAACGAATGGAGATGACAGGTGCAAATGAAAGCTGTCAGACAGATACCTGTCGGAGGTCTCTGACGCTGTAAAGGTGGCTTGACTCCAGCATGTACGTCCTCTGGCCCATTCTTTAGAGAAACCAGGAAAAAAACAGCTGCATTAGCTCTCACAGTTAAAGAACATGAGGTTTGGGAGGTCGGACTAAAAGGAATTTTGTATAAAACCCACCTGGTCTGGAGCTTCTTGCAGGCTCCGCTGCGGCATCTGAGCAGGTAGTCCCCAAGCAGACGCAGCCTCTCTCTCAGGTCGTGGGCTTGAGCTACGGACTCCGAGTGCTTCACCAAGTCCGGGTTCAGCAGCTCCAGGTTCAGCAGAGGCTCCTGCTCTACCTGAGCCAACAAGCGTAGAGCTTTCTTCGACACCTGGACAGAGACACGCGGACAAAGATGCGACGTGAGACAACGGGCCCAAGAAACTAAAGCACCACTCCTCTGAAGGTGCAGCGCTTGCCTCTCGTTGTGTCAAATCCCAGTTGTGCACCATGCGGGAGGGAACGATGGTGGTGTCCCCCTTGTGGCAGATGTCGCAGTAGTACTGGCCTGAAAACCCACACAGCCTGGCTCGGCTCAGGGAGGGTCCGATCTGCTTGGGACAGCCTTTAAATGACAATTATTTCACATTAATCCAATTAATATAAACTGACTCCACATTGTAACAATAAAATTAGGCCAGTTTGAGACATGATCTTTATTTAAATCTGACTTGAAGTAAGCTTTTTCTTATAGTGCCTATTGTAAAAGTGATTTAATATATTTCTTCTGCGCAACTTTTCCCAAAGATATTCAAAAATGTAGTTTTCTGGTAGATTTGAGGAAGATCATCTGATTTATAAATCTCAACAAAACGTTAAAACTCTTCAGTAATGCATGCTGTAATTTTAACAATTTAGAATCAAAATTTAGGTTATTATTTTTCATTTTAAAACACAGTATAAACCAAATCATTGCAACACCTACTGATGCATAAAACTAGAATGATGAAAGATACTGTGGTTGAAACAGACCTGCACATTTAAATTTCTGCGTGTCCAACCCCCTCTCTGATGGAACCGTGTACAGATGGACCAGTAGAACTCCATCCTCTTTCAGTCTGTGCTGAACCAGTCTGTGCAGATTTCCAGTCACGCCAGGGTTTAAAACCGGTGCGGGTTCCTCGGAAAGTTCGTCCTCTCCGCTCTCCAAGTATGAGTCCAAAGCCCTGCGGATCAGATCTCTCCAGGAGCGAGCCTCCTGCGGGTTCTCCGCCCTGAATCTCAGGGTCTCTTTAATGGTCAGGACTTTGAAAAAGTCCGCTCCTCCCTGGGAGACGTCAGGAACCACGTCCCGGATTTCCTCGATGGGATGAGTTAGCCACAATAACTTCTTCTCTTCTTGTACTCGGAAGCCTTTCAGAGCCTCCAAGGAGAGAGAAAAGACCAGCGGCGTCCACGTTCTGGCCTCAGAATCTGTGGAAAAATATAAAACTGCTTCTTTGACAGCATCCGTTTCAAGGTCTGTAGTCCGAGTCCAGTTGAACTTCTGCTGAGGAGGAGTTGCATCCTGCCCACCGCTCGTGTCAGAGGACGATAAGCGTCTCTCGGGGCTGGAGGAGGCAGAGGGCGGGGGGGAAAGCGTGCGCTCGTCCACGCCGTTACTTGAAGGCTGCAGCACCTCCCACTTGTCGTCGGCAGCGCGCGGCGCCGGGCGGCATTTCTTCACAGCCTCGTTGATGCGGTCCATCCAGTCCTCTGCTTCATCGTGATTGGCCGCTCGGAGCTGAAATCGCTTCCCGGAAAAGGTCAACTCGAAGCGGCCATCCGGCGAGATGGTCCGAATGTCTTCGCAGCGCAGCAGCGAGCAGTTGTCGCAACACGTCCGCTCCTCGGCGTTCAAGTACAGGCGGAACTCGTAGGGGGAGAGCTCGCAGTAGTAGTCGCGCCAAATCCCCACCGGGCCTCGCCGCTCCAGGTGACCGAGCTTCAGCAGGCCTCTGAAGGGATTCGACAGCCCTGATGGAGACACGACCATCACGAGAAGTCAAATTAATAAAAGCAGCAGGTGACATGCATTCCTTCAGGGGACGGAATTCTTTGATAACTTCAAATTGACTTTTAAAGTGCCTGTGGCATCAATTTTTTTTCTAATAAATATGAATTTTTTTTTTTTAGGAGAGATATTGATAAAATATTCCCCAAATAAATTCACGCCGCTGAGATGAACTATTGTTGAGATATTCAAATGTGAAGTAACAGGAAGTGATGTCAAAGGGGAATGTCTGCATGTAAACAGAGTTACTACAACAACACAGACAGGAGAAAATAATCTGATGTTTCTTTAGATTATTTTAAGTCTTTCAGAGCAATGAAGAAGAGTTAAGAATTTAAATAATATTATTTCAAACAAAGACCAGAGTTCCTTTTCTTAAAGAATTCCCCTTTGATGTCGCTTCCTGTTTCACTGAGCCAAATTAAAAAAAAAAAAAACAGTTATGTGACTATATGGGTTAAATCATGTGTATTATGCCAGTTTTTAAAATACAAACAGGTGTTTACTTTGATTTTACGTATTTGAAGCATATCTCGGGCATTTTAAGGAACCAAGACAACATAAAGAGGATTCAGGAAGTCTAGACAGGTCAAAACATGAGAAGTGAGAATGCACAGCAGTTGTTCCTAAAAGTAAATCTTCTCAACATCATAAAGAAAACACAGTCCAACGTCTACTTCACTGCAATAAAACTTTCTCATAAACTAATTACCTTTATTATCTGTGACACTTCCTGTCAGTGAGTTTCCAAGGGTCTGACTCACTGAGGTGACGTCTCGCAGGATCACATTTTATTGTGATGTGGTCACACTCCAACATTGTCTAATAAAAGCAGCTTTCTAATTCGAGTCGTGATGGAATTCACCTGCTGGAGAAACTCAGGCTGGGGTGTGACTGGAGCCTCATTCCACACTTTCTAATGCTGCAGGAATGTTTTTTTTTAAGTTTGCAGACACTCGAGTTTTATTAAGTTGTCTGTAAATTCCTTGGTGACGACATCTGTGACTTTTCACTTATCCGCTTTTTATTTCCTGTACTCTTATGTGGTTTATAGCCTATTTTCTAATACGTGCAAACATTCATTCGTTTTTTTTACATTTTGGTTTTAAAGAGACAGACTTTTTGGGGTGTGTGCTCCTTTGTCTATTAGTAAAACACAACACAAACTCTGAGCTTTAACAAATAGTGTGAGATCAGCTAAAATTCCCAACTTAAGACGATCTAAAGCTTGTTGATACTCAGCAAGAACTGAAAAAAACTGTTTGTTTACTCAAAAAAGAACAAGAACAAAGCTCGTTCTGGCCAGGACATTTTTTACTCCTGGGAAATCCTACAGCAGGAATGTCAAAATTCCCACTTTCAGCCTTAACCACACCCACTACAAATTTCTGACCAATCACATATCGGTTGTCAAACACCACACAAGATGATGTGTTGAAAACAATCTGCAGGAACTCCTAAACCAGGTTATGCAACAATTTTCTCATTCTTGCCTCCTCTGTAGCCGCTTTTATTCTGAAACTCTGACATGACACATGGCTTTAGTAGGTTCAGACAGTTGTTGCAGCTTTGATCATCTGTTCTGCAGCCTTAAGGCTTCAGAGATAAAACATTAGATTGTATAAATACCTATCTGTCTGCGATGAACGACACTGGGAGGGGACTGACAAACACTGAGCTCAGCTGCAGGAGTCGGCGGAGTCGACTCCTCGCTGTCTGGCACCTGCTCCAGATTAGGTTTGTAGATGTCATCGTCAGAAATCCAAGAACGACAATGCTGCAAAAAAAACAAAAATAATCCACTCAAATTGAAGTAAACAATATTTTAAGACAGGGTTTACTTGTAATTATTTCAAAAAGGAAATTAGTTCCTGGTAAATTATGTTTATGGTTACGGATTTCTTTATTTCAAGAAAGAAAAAAAAAAAAGATTGCATAAATTAAACGTTCGTTTATCTTGTCCAACTTGAACAGAACAGCCGAGGTTTGGCAACAAAGTTCTGTATTTGTGCAAAATGTTTCTACACATCCTGCAGCTCTTCCTGTTTGGAAATCACACATTGACGCAGATCTTATTGATTTTTCTGAACACGTATTGATTTAACAGTGCAGCAACTTTCTGTACTTTATTTTATCAACCAACATCGTGCCACAGGAGGAGTTTCATTTCTGATCTGCTTGATTGTGACATTCTGAGCAGGAGGAAGCAGTTTTTTTCTGACACGCCAAGACTAACATAACTACTCATGACCTCCTGGAGAGTCTGGCAATCTTTTTTTTTCATCAATAGAAAAACTGTGATTGAGTCAGAACTCTTGCAGGACTTATTGAGAAACTTGAGAAGCTGATTTCTTGAAGGGGAATGGTCTTTAAGTTACTTACTGATAGTGAATCTGTGGATAGTTTCCTGCTGACGACGCTTGCAGAACGCTGCGATCCTTTAAATGTTTGACATTCTATGTTGTTCTCATCGGTTTGCTTGATCTCCTGAACTCGCTCTGAATTATTCTGAATAACCGTCGCAGGCTTTTCCTCCTCATCTTCGACAGGTTTGATAACTACGGGGATCGTGGTCGTTTCCGAGCGTGGATCAGACATTTGGCAGTTTTCAGTGGATGCCTGGAGCTCTGGTTGCTCCTCTTGTGATGGTGGCTCGATGGAGGATGGAGGAGGCTCCGAATCAGAATTTGGGAGTTGTTCTACCAAGTCATGGGATGGGATGGCGTGACTTTGGGTCTCGCTGTCTGAGCCGCTGAAAGTGGCGATCTCTGAGAACTGATCGGTTCCGGTGCTGGAGACAAACGAGTCTTCCCGCATGGAGTCCTGACTGCACTGACCACTCTCCTGGAAATACGCGTGCACACTGCAGAGAGAATTAACATTTAATAAATACATTTAATGGATCTTTACAACATGGTTAGTGTAGTTAAGGAGACCGAGCATAAAACTCAACGTTTAAAGAACAAAATTAATGAATAAATCACACAGATAACAAAGTTTTGTGGATTTCAGGTAATAATTTGGGGAGAAAAATTGCAATGATCCCATCTTTTGCCTCAGGTTTAAAAGAGAAAAGATGTTCATCTTTTAACATTTACCCAGGTCCAACACCAAAACAACTTTTATAAAATTATTGTTTTTTTTTTACTACATTTTCCAAATTTTGGACAAAAATTAAGAAAAAAAAAAACTGACCTGCCCCACAATCTTAGATTTGGTGCTTTAAAATAAAGAATTAAAAACTTACATTTTCTGTGGCCTTTTAGTGCTGATGCTGAAGTTAATGGGTGGATCCAGCTCAGCTGGAGACCACAGGTCCCCTGCTGGGCTGCGGGGGTCCTGACCGTGCAGGAGGCTATCAGAGCTGAAGCTGGAGGAGAGCTGAGACGACTCTGTGGTGTCCAGACTTAAATTAGAGGAGTGGAGTCCAGGTTCCCTTTGTAAAACACCCACCTCCTTCAGTACTGGGCAGCATCTCTGCAGATCCAAAGCATCGGATGAACCCGACGACTGAGACGCTGTATCCCAGGATTCCTTTCGCTCTGGCTTCAAGGCAGAATGGTCTCCACCATTGATTGGCAGGTCGAGTGAGCTCAACAGTGCCAGGGGGCACAGTCCGGCAAGAGCCAAAGGTGTGGTGGTCCATTCATTGAGAACAGCTGACTTGTAGGACAAGTTAAAGGTGAGCGAGGCTAGACCCTGGAGGTAGCTGAGCAGGACTTCCCGCTCCTCCTCGTTCAGGAGCAAGGCACTGGGCTGATAATGGGCCCGCAGCTTGGAGTCCTCGCGAAACAGCGACGCCAGGTAGCACTCCACAAGGCCGTGGTTGAGGGCCAGGCGCAGCCACGCTCTGCAGCGACCCACGTCTGTGCCAAGGAAGTTGATCTTTTCCAGCTCTGTGATCACATCACTGCAGAAATAATGTTTCGTGAAACATACAGATAGAAAAGGGTTAACCGTTTAGTCTAGAAAACAACTGCAAATGTTTTAACCAACCGGTGAGTAACGGTTTTGAGGAGGCTCCAGAAAAACGGCTGAGGAAGAGGTCCGCGGTCCGTCTTCCTACTCCGACCTCCAGCTTCAGAGCGGATGTACTTGCTCTTGATCCCATGGATGAAGATGGCCTCCAGGGCAGAGCAGAGGAGGTTAGCATCTACATCTTCACTGGTGACCACGGCGTCTGACGTGACATATCGTTTCTGCAGAGCCTTCAGGGACTGAGACAACTTCTCTTTGATCTGAAATGAGTGGAAGAGGTGAACAAATAAATAAATTATTAAAAGCTTAGCATTCCTTGAAGAGATGCATTTTGTCCGTCACCTTTTATGCCACAGTTCTGAATTAAAAACATTTATTGTTGTAGCTGTTTTGGTAAAACCTTAAAAATAACAGCACGCCCAACATCATGAGATGTCACACTCAGAAGATGTGTTGTGAATATCTCTCAGCTTCAATCACATCCAGTTTTAGCTAGGAATCTGTAAAACTGACTATCCTGAAAGTTTCACAAACACTTGTCCTGAGGTTCATGAGATCATTTGCCAACAGACACACAAACACAAGCCTTCGCCTTCTGATGCCGTGCAATAAAAAGTGCAGCTGGTTGTAAATCAACGCGATGTGCTGGTAAGATTACACGTAGCGTACTTCCTGCTGATGAGACGTATGTGGGGTGAAGTTATGTTACATGATTATGGAACACAAGCAGCAGATTACATATTGTCACAAGTCACCCCCTGTCAGCTGAGATAAATGATCATAAACACACAAAAACAAAGCAACATTGTGCAATAGCCTGTGGGAGTAAAATATATTTTAAGCAAAACTTAAGAGTTTTAGAAATCATGACTCTGAGCACTGTGTTTTACAAGACAAAACTGAACTTTTTAGACTTATAAGAATCTCCAGAATGTAGGATCTGTGCCTGACTAACTCTTAAACACAAATATGATATACAGTACGATGAAACAAGTCAGCAGCTTATAAAATACAGATTAGTGCTGCTGAAGTTATGAACATTAGCTGCTGGTGAAAATGATTAGTCTGCAATTACAAAAATGAGCATTCCTATAACTAACCACTGACTGGTTTTATACGTGTATTTTATGTGCTTTGCTTTTGTTTTACAGGCACGTACAGCAGTCAGGAGGAGTGCGTTAAAGTTTGTTTAACTCTATCAAACACACATAAATCAACTCTTCTCAAATGTCTCAACCTTTTCACACAAGGCGACTCTGTGCAAACAACAATGCATTAATCTGTATATATAAATCACTCACTGCTTTCAAACACACAGTAGCAATTTACCTGTTTGACATCTTTAGCCACTTGTGGTGTTTCTGGCATCTGTGTGGCAAGCATCATGGTAGCTTTGAGAAAGGTTTACTCCCAAATGGAAACCTAAAATATAAAAGAATTAGACAAGGTAGTGACTACTGAAGTGTCATCTGACATGTGAGCCAAATAAAACAAGCAGTTCAAGGCAGTATTTCTCAGCAGGCAACTTCTTCCTTCTTTACTTCCTGTTCCCAGCGGTACAGAATTACATTTTTTCCTCATCACGAGTTTCTAACACTGTGACATATTTCTGCAACTTCATGGTTTCTGTGAGTAACCACTCGGAATCATGTGAGACTCTGATTTAATAGGCTGTCTGCAGGGAAGTAGCCTTAGAACCAAGTTCCTCAGTCAAATAAAGTTTTGTGAATTCAAATCAGAAATATAATATTAAACAAATTCTCTCAAAACCGGAAGTCGGTGTACAATTACAGTTTAAGCTCTGTATAGCTTCGTTTTATGCAACAGCAGATGTAGCGCTATAATGTAGCACCATCTTAAGCGTTACAAATCAAAAATACTTTACTGATCCCAAAGGGTAATTACAGAAACTGCTAAATGTTAGACTTAACTCATTTTATTCGCAATAAACTGGGTTTAAATATTTGCTAGTGCAACTGTGTGCATGATAAAGCTTCAACAAAACAAAAACGTCAAGAAAAAAAGTCTCATTATTACACAGACAAATAGACTCTTTAAACAACGGCTAACGTAGCAGGAGTGCTAAAATGTTAAAAGGTAAAAGCGATTTTAGAAATAAAAAACAACATAATCTCGGCTGTTCATGTTCATAACAATAGCTTCCTTACCGAAACAGGCTGGCTAACCTGTGACATTTTAGCCCCCGAAACAACCGCGTATTCTCCGCGAATTCTTGTAAACTCAGCGAGGTCCATTAAAATTTATCAGCCAATCCAATCCCTCTTCATATTTTTGTTTAGATGTCCAAAACACTCGTAAACCCCCACAAAACTTCAGCAACAAGCAAGTTGTTCTGCGCTTACAGCAGCAGAGCAGTACGACTGAAGCGCAAGGCCTTATGGGAAGTGACTCCTGATGCCTTCCCGGTCACTAGAAAAACGAGAAAAACCATAACATAGACTATGAATGTCGACAGACGCGTTATGAATAAAACAATGAGTTGCATACTTGCATACGTTTTGAGTGAAATTTTAAGCGCAAATCCGCTCGTGATTTTTACAATTGACCGCACACGTATGGAAATATCGTTTTTTTATTATTTATAAGCAAATGTATGTAAATTGTTTGTAATATTTCTTGAATATAGGCCACGAAACAATACATTTTCTTTGTAATATTTCTTGAATATAGGCCACGAAACAATACATTTTCATCATATAGATCCTTCACTCATTATTGTTTTTTCAAGCTGCGTTAAATAACCTCAGTTAAAATGCTATGTGTACAAAGTTGAAAGTGATAGATGTTTACGAGTTTCACCTGAAGGCATCACTTTATGTTGCTGCTAAGAGAACTTTCTGTTCTCTATAAAGTTGAAAAAACAGTTTCAGTAAGATTTTTCTCCTAGGTAATAAAATGTATATTTCATTGTAAAAAAAAATTAAGTAAAAAATAATAACCACAGCTCGTTATCGCCCGCTTACTTTGAATTGATTTTATTTCAATAAAATGTAGAAAACATACTTCAGTATCAATGAACAAATATAGTCATGACTATAAAAAAATTAAAAAAATTAAAAATATAAAAAAATTATAAAAAAATATTTTTCAAGCTAATAAATAAATAAAATAATTGCTTTGTGTAGATCAAAAAATAGCTTAATTGCAGTGGACATAAGTGTCACTTTTCTGACTAAACATTTAAAAATTTAATAAAATTTTGACCAGCACTGCAGGAAAAAAACCTATAAAAAAATGTGATCCTTCATGTGGAAAAACAGATAAATATGTCTGATAATGGTCCTTGCAATAAAAAATATTAGGAAAACATTAAACAAACTAATAAATAAATAAACAAACAGAGGTTGATGTGTTAGTTGTGAGTGAGTAAAGATGAAAGCAGGTAGTCGGCTCTCCTCAGGTGAGCTCTGACTTAAACAAAACAAAAAATTAATGTAGGAATAAAGAATTTTCCCACAATGTGATGACAGTTACAGATTTAGGAACGTAAACAAGCATAAAATGGTTTACTGTTCTGCACATGATTAAGACTTCAATAAACAAATAAACAACATTTTGTTTATGTGTCAGGAATAACAACATTGAAAACGTCTGCAGGTAGAATTGTGATTTTTATTGTTTTTCAATTAATTTAACATTAAAATATAAACTGTGGTTTAATCAATTATTAAGATGAACAATTTTAAATATTTAAAAGAAACAAATAATAAATAATCCTTTATGTAACAGATGGATAAAATGTAATTTAATAGATTCAGTTTGTAAAAACAATAAATAAGTAAGTAGATGGATAAAAAGATAAATAAGTAAATAAATAAACAAATAAATAAATAAATAAATAAACAGAGGTTGATGTGGTGTTAGTTGTGAGGGAGTAAAGATGAAATCAGGTGGTCGGCTCTCATCAGGTGAGCTCTGACTTCCTTCCTGATCAGCTCCCAGGCTTCAGCGCTGTGACCCTGCAGACACAACAGCAATGTTCC
>JARVJO010000125.1:16498535-16523412 GCA_031762555.1 Cynodonichthys magdalenae | reverse complement strand
CTGCAGAAACTAGCAAGGTGGATTTATGACTGAACGTCCACATATTTTTTCATCTCTGCGGGTAACAATAAAAAAAAACAAGTTTTTCCTCCGACAACTTGGGTGTAAAAACTACGTTTGTTAAAGCTTCGCTCTGCGCGACGTTTAGCAGGAGGGAGAGATATGATCCCGCGACACACTTAACTCTATCAGTTCTGCACGACGTAACTTTTCTACAGCGGGAGGGGAAATTTTGAGGATTTATTCTCTATAAGTGTTTTAAAACGCTATATTTCCTAATTTATTTTCAGAATATTTTGAATAAATGGCCCTATTAATAAACTAAAGACATGGTTTACCTGCCCGTTCGGGCAGGCATCTGGGCACATCCACCTGCCCGACAAGGGGTTTTACCTGCCCCGGGCAATCGGGCAATAGGATTTGTCGAACCCTGATTACTACCTGACTCCCAGTGAGCTCTGTCCTTTCCTGGAGAAGACGATGGAGACTCGTTTCAGCTGACAAACGTATCGACCGACTCCATTTTGAAGAACACTTTTCAGGAAACGACTCGGCGTCCCTCTGGAGGTCATCGTCCTGTTTTAAATGAACCTTTTGGGGTATAAAACCAACTACTGCTTGGTGCTGCTTGCCCAGTTAGACATTTGATGGTTACAAAAGTCATGGAGGACGTTTTTAGCGCGGTCCGTCAATAATGGAGTCCGACCAGAAACAAAGAAGACATTACGGTTGAGAAACACTTTTCTTGTAGTCAGCTGATGTATGACTAGAGCGGAGTTTTTATTAAAGTTTTCCATTTTTGATATTGAAGTGTAAAATTCCGAAATAACAATTTTTCGATATCTCAAAGTGTGCTATTTAACTTTGTCGAGCGTTAACCGGAAAACAAGTTTGTTTCACACGAACTTGTTTTGAAGGCGCGCCGACAATCAAGGCGCTTTTTGGAGCATGGGAGACAATAAGGTCAGATTTTACAGCAGGTAAAAAATGACTTCATACGTTTTTTATCTTTAAAATGTATTATATTTTAGGTAATGCTTTAATATTTCTTTAAGTTCATTTTAATGCAATAATTGGGCTCGTTTTACAAGGAAAATACAAATTTCGTGCCTCACTGTCTGTCCTTACCGACTTCTTGTGCAGAATATCTGACATTATAAATGTTTGTTTTGCAACTTTATTATCATGATGCTAACTTTGGCAGTTTAATTTATCATGTTGTTTATTTTGCAGATAAAATGTGCTAATTAGATAGCCAATGTGGAAAGGCTTGCTGCTGAAGAGCACCGCCTGTCTTCTGCAGGTGGGAGCCCCCAAGTTGCTCCATCAAAGTCATTTTTCTTCCTTTCTTGCTCAAAGGGACCTTAACAGGATTTCTAAGACACTATGGAGCAAAATACTTGGACGTACAAGCTTTTTCCTCTCATACAAGGTGATCAGGAACTACAAAAAGGACACCAAGTCCACCGTAGAGTTCCCTTCAAGTCCCATCACAGTCACAGACATTAAGCAGTATTTACGCTCTAAAGACGTTCCCTTCCATGATGGCTACAGCTGCCTCCACGCCCCAAGCATCTTCATTGATCCGTCCATTAGGAAGAGCAGCTTCTCTCTGTTCATTGACAAGACAACGGGACAGTTTCTGTGTAAAGACACGCTTGTCGAGGGGAACTGGGAGGACCTCCAGGACTGTCTGGAGGTGATTCAGAAGGAAGAGCAGGACTTCCTTAGCCCCCATGTGCTGCTGGGGTATCCGGAGAGCGTGGAGGAGCAGGAGGAGAGGGAGCGAGAGCTGAGGGAGGTGCAACAAATCTGGTCCAGCTCTGTGCCTTTCACAGATCTCCCCGAGGACGTAGCTCAGCTGATTAAAACCATGTTCCAGGTATTCAAACTGTCTTGTGTTTGCATCTTATCAAGTTGTTCATTTTTCACTGTTTACGGTTTCTTTTTCAGATGACAAAAATCTCAAATGCAACCCTTAAAAAGTTTGGTGTCAGACTTTTTAAGCCAACCAAGAGTCTGGTTTTCCCCTGGTTTGGTGGTCCTCACTCCTCACTAAAGGGGATCAAACTCCTTTCCGCCCAGAGGACCGACACAGACGAGGTTGCCTACAACGAAGTCACCGTCCCGAGGTGCAGCTCTTACCATAACTTGTTTGGTCTTCCTCTGGTGAACAGTTCGGACTCGGAGGTGGTGTTAACCAGTCATGAGTTGGACACTCTAGCCGTGAGCCAGGCCACAAGTCTCCCCAGCGTGGCGCTCCCTCGTGGGGTCAGCTGCCTCCCACCGGTCCTGCTGCCCTACCTAGAGCAGTTCAAGCGTGTGACCCTGTGGCTTGGGGGCGACATTCGCTCCTGGGAGGCGTCGAAGATCTTCTCACGCAAGCTGGGTCTGAGGAGGTGCTCACTGGTGCGGCCCGGGGAGTTCCAGCCATGTCCAAAGGAGGCGCTATCCCAAAGCAAGAACCTGAGCCGAATTGTGAAAGCCTCCATCCCAGCAGCCCACAAGTCCATTGTTTCCTTCAAACAGCTCAGAGAGGATGTGTACGGCGAGCTGGTCAACACGGACCAGGTGGCTGGAGTGAAGTGGACTAGGTTTCCAGAACTCAACCGGATCCTGAAGGGACACAGAAAGGGAGAACTCACGGTTTTTACAGGTCACAATCACACTGTTTCATCACCGTTTGTGTTTTTGAAAGAAAAGCTTCCGTGATTCAATCCATCTTATTCACATTTAATTTAAACAGTTCTAATGATTTTAGCACTGAAAAGGGCAACAAGACTAGAAATGCTAATTATGTCTTTTCCATCATTCTGCTCTTTCCACAGGTCCTACTGGAAGCGGGAAGACCACGTTCATCAGCGAGTTGGCATTAGATCTTTGCATGCAGGGCGTCAACACGCTGTGGGGCAGTTTTGAGATCAACAACGTCCGTCTGGCAAAGATCATGCTGACGCAGTTTGCCATGCAGCGTCTGGAAGAGAACCTGGAGCAGTACGACTTCTGGGCTGACAAATTCGAAGAACTGCCGCTCTACTTTATGACTTTCCATGGGCAGCAGAACATCAAGTGAGCCCCAGCAGGGTTTTACTGAATGAATCTTTTTTTAAAGTTGTTTTTGTCCAGATTTGTCAAATATCTCCATTTTTGAGCTGTTGTGTTTTTAGTTTTTTTTGTTTTAGCTTTTAGCCCGATTTTTGTTACTTTTAGCTAGTGTCTGCTGCTATTAGCTAGCCTTTTGGTACTTTAGCTAGTCTTTTGGCACTTTGAGTATTAGCTAAACATTTGATATTTTTAAAGTCTAGATACTATTTTGTTGCGTTTAGCTAGCATTTCCTTAATTTTAGCTACGCTTTTTCGATTTCTAGCAACTCTTTGCCTACTTCAGCGTTTAAAATGTTTTTGCTAGCTTTATGTTAGCAAGCCTGTTGCTATTTTTAGCATTTAGTTAGCACCTGTCCAATTTTAGCTTGCATTTTGGTATGTTTAGCTTTAGCAGGTCTTTTCCTCCTTCTAGTATTTAGCTAAGCTTCTGCTATTTTAGCAACCACTTGGCTACTTTAGCTTTTAGGTAGCTTTTTCCCTACTTTTTTTTCTCCAAACTTCTGATGCTTTTAGCATGTAGCTAGACTTTTGCTGTTCTTGCAGCCCTTTGGCCATTTTAGCTTTAAGCTAATCTTTTGGCACTTTGAGTTTTAGCTAAACTTTTGCTACTTGTTAATTCTAGCTACTATATATTTTTAGCTAGACTTTTACTATTTTTAGCTACTGTGTTGTTACTTTTCCCCTTTACTAGTCTTATGGCTTTGTTAAACAATGCTTTAGCTACATTAGCTTTTCTGTAGCTTTTTACTTGTTTTTTGTAAACTAGCCTTTTTCTACTTGTTGTCAGTGTTTTGTTAGTTTTACACTTTAGCTTTTGTTCTGCTTATTTTTACTCCGTTTCAGTTAACTAAGTCTTTCACTGCATTTTGACAGAATTGTTTCTTATTTGGATCCATTTTCTGACTTTGTTTTGTCTTCAGGACGGTGCTGGACACCATGGAACATGCTGTCTACATGTATGATATCAACCATGTGGTCATAGACAACCTGCAGTTCATGATGGGACAAGAGAACCTCTCAGTGGACAAGTTAGTGGAAGTTAATCAGATGGAGATAGTGATGGAGTTTAATCATTCATTTATTCATACTCATTTATTTATGTAACCTAGGTTTGCAGTCCAGGACCACATTATTGGCGTGTTCAGGAAGTTTGCCACCAACAGCTGCTGCCACGTCACTCTGATCATCCACCCGAGGAAAGAGGAGGACGACAGAGAACTACAAACTGCCTCCATCTTTGGTTCTGCAAAGGTACGTCAGGAAAGTTGTACTTTAAAAGAAACAAAGACCAGGTCAGAATTAACGCAGACTCACATTGTGACCTTTAACCCCTCCACCAGGCTAGCCAGGAGGCGGACAACGTCCTAATTCTGCAGGAGAAGAAGCTGGTGACGTGTCCCGGCCGCAGATCCCTGCAGGTCACCAAAAACCGCTTCGACGGCGACGTGGGCATCTTCCCTCTGGACTTCCTCAAGTCTTCCCTGACATTCTCGACTCCCCTCAAAGGCAAACACAAGCTGAGGAAGGTCCCCGCCAAGACGGAGACCGAGGAGGGGGTCCAGGGCGACATTTTGAAGAAGGATGAAGGTAAAAAACAGAAGGTGGAGAAAATGACTAAAACAGCAAAAACCGTTAAAAGTACTGCCAAAGGAAAGGAAAACATCCAGGAGTGATTATTGAAAATGGAAATAATTACCCAACATTTAATGATTTATAGCAGATTAACTTTTCTAATTTCTATCTGAAAGTTTAGCTAAACTAGGATGTAAAATAATCTTGTCTTGTTTAACCAGCATACACTGTTTAAATACACTGTTTTTTATACAAATGTTTATGTATATTTTTGTTATTTCCTTAAGTTTCAAACAAAACTGTGAAACCAGGACACGTATCACTGTCTGTGTTCTCGACTGACATGTAATTAGTTTTTCCTCCAAGTATTGTGATTTAATAAATAAGCTTCTTTCTGTCTAATAAAATGCTTCTGGTGCAGGTATAATTTGGGTTTCTTTAGAGGTCAGCAGGGGGCAGTATGGGCTCACAAATACTTAAACTTTAATAACCACATTGTAGGAGGGATTTGCACAATATTTTTTTTAAATAAAGGTAAGTACTTTATAAAACGTGTAGTGGAGTTTCACCTTTTTTTTTATAAATGTTTATGTTCATCTTTAATCAGAATTAGCAGAATCAGAGCTTAAAACAGATGACACAAGAGAACAGATCTACTAGTGTATATGGAAAGCTGTTTGTGTAATTATTCAGTGTTTTGTTATTGATTATTGATTGATAGTTCTTGACTATACTGCATTAGCTCAACATTTTGGTGCAATAATTCAACAATCACTGTTACTAGTTACAGTTCTTTGCTCAAATAGTTGGAGCAGAAACTGCACTAGTGTTGGCTTTTTAACTTAATGCTGGACCAAAGTAGATGACAGCTGGTTTGGTAAGTGGCAGAAATCTTTATATGTTAATTAGTCATCACAACTTATGCCTAATAGTCAAGTAGTGACTATCAAATGTACGCATTAGTCAACTAGTTGACATCTTTTTAAACAAACTACTTAACTAATAAAAAAAAGGGTCAGATAGTCGACCAGCTGATACTAGTTTGGACTTTTGGGATACTGGTGCAGAAAAAGGGCCGTTTAGTACGACTTCGGCTTTAACTAGTTCGTCAAAAGTACCACTAGTTGGCAAAGAAGTGTTACTATTGAGAGTTTGTTGAACTAATGAAACCCAAATGTGAAACTAGTGAGTGTAGTTGTGAACTAGTGTGTAAAATGACACTAGATAGGAAGGGTACTAAATTATGCTGGTCTTATTAGTTAACTAGTGTGGTTAAAACTTATGAAATAGTCAACTTGTGATCCTAAAATGTTAACAAGTAAGGCCAGAAATCCATGAGAAATGCCTACTAGTTTCTATGTGTGCACTAGTCAAGTGGTAAACACCTAAATACTCAGCATTCAACTAGTTGATGTCCTCTTGACATTGCTAGTTAACTAGTAACGGGCGGAGCTAAGAGGTTTTTGCAAGGGGTGTTATCTAGGTGGGCACAAATAAATAAAGAAAACTACCCTGGATTTGAAAATTTAAGATGACAATCCCAGCTAAGTTTAAATAGCTAATATTCTGCCATGACTGCTAGTCCCAATTTAAGCTAACTGCTAATGCTAATTTTGCAAAGGGCTATATTTAAACCATTAAATACACAGCTGAAAATGTATATAGTAGTAGCCGAGAATAATTTTTCACAAAATTGGAACGCAAATACAAAATCTAAGATGACCACTGAAGCTAATTTCAAATAATTATACCTCATACATTTTTTTTAGAAGTACTGAGCTGAAATTGGCACGGTGGTAGCCAGGAACAATCCCCATGTCATTTTGAAATCTGTTTTAAGCTTTCAGAGTTATTAAGCTGAAATTTAGTGTGGTGGTAGCTGAGAGTGATTCTAAATTCAAATAGAATCCAAAATGGCTAAAATTCAGCAATTTTTAATACATATTGAGCTGAAATTTGGTGTGATGTAATTGTTGATTTAAATTCATTCAGTGGTTTACAAAGTTTTTTTCACATTAATAGGTTCCTTCTACTCTAGATAACACTGCTGCATGACAGATATTTACTCTTTTTGCTTTAACTGACCATCTTTTATTGCCACAAGCAATCCCCACCCCCACGTGTCAGTCACGTGGGGGTGGCACCCCTCTGACTCCGCCCCCGACTAGTAATCATTTTAGCTGCACTAGTATACTATTAAAGCCTAAAATATTAATGAGATGGCATGTAACTAAATTTGCTCTTACTAGTTGATTAGTAGTGCCCAAAACGCACATTTAGCCTCACTAGTTAACTAACAAACATGTTGGGTGCAACTAGTTGACCACTTTTGAACAGACTACTTATCTAATAACAAAGAAAAGTGTCGGCTAGTTGAGCAGCTGGAATACTGGTGCAGAAAATAGGCATCGAGTTCAACTTTTGTTTTAGCTAGTTAGTCAAAATTAGTTGGCAAAAAAGTTGGCAACTAGTGCCACAATGTGCAACTAGTGCAACGTAGTGGTGAACTAGTGGGATGAAATGACGCTTGACATGAAGGATATTGAATAAATACACCAACAACTAGCCAAGGTTTAAGCCATCTGACTGTCCTCCAGGATCACATTACACCATGAATTATTCAGAGCCAGCGGCTTATGAATGCAAACTGTTTTTAATGCGTCTCCACATGAATATTTTAAAAGTTAAATCAATTGCCCTTCTCTTCGTGTCACCGGTGTGGATTTACAGATCGAAGGGAGGTGTAAACAGGTGCTGATGGTGTCAGATCTAACACAAGATTATGCATTTTATTTACAACTTGTGACCGAAACAGCTTCAGCTCTGTTCCTGCTCTTTATAAGATGATCTTAGTTGAAAACTCTGTTTTAAAAGGAGGAGAAGGAGGCAGGAGATGTACAGTTCTCTGAGGAATTTGAGTTTTTTTTTTCCTCTTCGTTTGGCATCCTATAATGACTCTGGGTTGTGTTCTGGATGGGCCGGGGTGTCCTCTTGACTGTGTGGGTGTGGAATATGGCCTCTCTGAATGGTTCTCTTTGTGTCTTCAGACATTACAGCACCGAGTCGTTGGCGGATCTGTCCCCTGCCAGCACCTCGAGGCAAAAAACGGGACTAGTTTTACACAAATGTGCTGTTTATGATCTGTAACGTCACGTTTATTCGAGTAAAGTAAAAACATTTTTGCTTGTCAGATTAAAGCGCAGGATGTGTAACTGTTTTCCTTTTTTTTTTTTTTTACATTTTTTAAGAGGTTTGCATACCTATTCAAATAGTTGCCATCTGGAAAAAGGGGGGAGATTAAACAACTTGAGTAATGCAGCCCTTAATCTGGAAAAAAAAGCGCAGAGAGCAAAAGAATACCACTTCTTTGCAAATTGTTTTAGTATGTGAGAGAATGATGCAGAAAAAAATGTTTTAGCTGCTAATAAACCACCAGCTTAATGGCAAATGTCAAGTTAAAGCATTTCACGTGTTTCTTTTTCTCATAAAAAAAGAGCATCATAAGAGTAAAGGGAAATATGAAGTTAATGATGGGATGTAAGCATAGCTCTCTGCTTCATTAGCTGCCCTTCATTAAGTCAACTATTCAACCAAATCTGGAGGTAATTTCAGGGTTTTCAATCAGAGATAATCAGCTTTGGGCTTTACTTTAAAGAAAGATCATGTTCAGATCACAAAAGCTTTTCTTTATGCAAAGAAACGGATGTTAAAAAGAACAAAGTTAGGAAATGTTAACTCTCGGTGCACAGTTTTAACTAGTGAGATTTGAGCCAAATTGCTCAAAAATATAATTTGAGTCAAAATAAAAGTGGTGGAGCTCTAAGTACATGAAGGGTTGCTACTTTTCTTTTTCCTCAAAGTAAGAAAATAAGATCCAGAGGAAGTCTTTCATGTCTGTGTTCTGAGCACATCACAGATTGTAAATCTAAAATGCTCAGACATTCTCATTATGGCCACATGAAGTGCACGCCTCTTTTCTGTGTGGCTTCGCAGCTCCAGAGGACTCATGTCGCTGGGAGACTCACCAGAGGCCCTTTTTCCAGACTCACAGCTGATTCAAGATGCCCTGCCGCCCCTTGAATGTCAGGACGTGAGGGAGGTGGGTCTGCTCTGCCTCGGTCACGTGGCGTTCATCACGTTTGACCCACATTACGGCCTGCTGCTGCTTGTATTAATAACCACAAACTCCCCTGTGTGTGTGCTCTCAGACCGGCATGAAGCTCAGGTCTCTGCTCCTGACGTGACATAACATAAAAACATTAAAGACCTACCATTCTTTGAAGCGATGGATATCTCCCACCACAAGTTTAAGATAATGAAGTCATAGCCATTTTGGACAATCCTTCTCACCCTCAGAGTGCGTGTTGGGAATGACTCTCAGCTACTTTCACATCAAATCTGAGCACAATATTTGTAAAATTGACTGATATTTGTGTTAGCTAATGTCAATTAGCTGTGGCAGCCATCTTGGCTTTGGTGGTCTATGAAAGTGAATTTGTTTTTTTAAAATCTGTCCTATGGTTGATTGGATATTTTACTATATCAGTTTCAGCTACTACTGTGCCAGGTTTTAGCTCAATATGTGTAAAAGGACAACGTTACAAACCGTTTTTTCTTTGGTTTTTAGGGTGAGTCGATTGTGGCTGCCATTTTGAATCGAGCTGACTGCAAGAAATGACCAGCTACAGATGTGCAAAGCCTAAATTCTGATGAGAAAAGCTAAATTATTTTGACATTTTTCCATTTTTTACTCCTTTAAGCGCCTGTCGCTTGTCTATCCTTCAAATACAAAATGTCAAAACATCTTTATATTTAAGAAACTTGGCATAATACACATTTTATCCATTTTGTCACATAACTGCAATATTTTTTTGTAAACTTGGCTCAGCTGAAGTGAAACAGGAAGTGACATCAAAGGGGAACTGTTTAAGGAGGAAAAAATCTCTTGTCTTTGTTTATTGAAATAAAAATTGAACTTTTAAACATCAGATTCTTCTCTACAGTTGTTAGCCATTTTAGTAATGCTCTGTTAACATTCTGACATTCCCCTTTGACATCACTTCCTGTTACTTCACTTGCAAATAACTCAACAACTGTTCATCTCAGCAGCGTGTATTTTTTTTTGCATTATGTTATTAGTGTTAATTTTCCAAAAATGATTTCATATTTATTACAAAAATTTGATGTCACATGTACTTTAAGCATGCCTGATTTAAGGCAAATTTAAAAGATTTAAATGTAAAAAAGGAGTTCTGAAGGAACTGAGGTTGAACCAGAGGGTTTGATAGCAAACTTTTCCTGAAGTGAATGCCTCCTTAACCTGCTCATTTCCTTTAAACACACCAAGGACGCTGTGCGCTCTTGTCTCACGTGCTAAACTGTCATGCTGTATTAGATATGGACCCTAAGCTGCCCCAGCTGCACTGCAAACACCTGCCATCTTACTTTGCTCCACTGTGCACGTCCTGCCATCCAAACACGACAGTAAAGAGGTTTTGAGAGACACCGCCGATCTTGTTTATGTAACGATAAAATGTGGCCAAAGAGGGAGCCGAGGGGCTTAATCTGCTCTGGCATTGGGGGTGTGGAGGCTGTTCAAGAGCCCTGAGTGGAATGAAAACTGCCTTACACAGCAGTGGAAAACTTTAAAGGTTAAACGAGAGGGCAGGTGGGGTGACAATAGTAGCTTAATTACGGGGGTAAGAGATGAGAGTTTGTGGTGAGGAAAGTGTCATTTGAGAAGAAAAAGACCTGGCTCTTTTTTAAGCAAGTGCTCAGAATTAGCATCTCATACTTCTGGGACAAGTGAGGCTCCTGGCACGGCTCCAACTCCTCACACCAGATCTCTTTTTAATTCACTCTGAAGGCGAGGAAAAGAAATGTGATGAGGACAGCCAAATAAAATGGCTATTCACTCTCAAATTAGCTGTCTGCATGGCCACCTTCAAAAGAGGGGCCCTCTCTGTCTAATCTCCTCAGATTGTCTGTCTGTGTGAAAACCACGGCAGTTAACTGAAGTTTTATCGCCATAAGCACGGCTAGTTAAGCTGATTATCCTGCGCTGAGCCACAAAAGGCCAAACACATGGTACAGATGAACAAACAAACGTGCACAAAAAAAGTGTTATTTTTGTTTTAATCTGCAAAGAAAATCATAATAATTAGTGTCCCGAGCCTGCTAAATTATAATAGAACATTATTTAAAAATTAAAATCACAAACCAAATATAGTTTGATTGGATCTCTTGCAAGTTAAAGCTCTGGATGAGAGGAATAAAAGACCTGGATTGTTGCAGAAATGATCACACAGAGCCAACACCAAATATCTCACTCATATTAGATGTTGTCTGATTATAAATTCTAAGCTGCAAAAATGAATGACTCAGTTGTATCATCTGCCTCTGACAGATTACTAGAAACACAAATAATGTCTCATGAGTGTTTGTGATTATGTTATTACAATATGTGAAGCTGGAATTCACAAACATCTTGTTCTTTGTTAGCAGAAACATAAAAACCATCTGGTCTCTTCAGATGAACTTAAACTACAACATCATAAAACATGCTTTTATCAGATGTTTTCTACAGGTTTGGATTTTTATTATGTTAAAGTTTGACTATTTGGATCTAAACCCAAAAAGAAAATATAAAACAACACAAGATGCTGTAAAAATAACCGATAAAACTCTATTTAAACTAAACTAATCTAAATTCAGTTCAATTAACTAAACTCAATTGATCTAAACTCAACTAATCTAAGCTCAGCTCAATTAACTAAACTCAGCTAATCTAAACTCAATCTAAACTAATCTAAACTCCGCTCAATTAACTAAGCTTGGCTAATATAAACTCAACTAATTTAGACTAAATCTAATTGTATCTAAGATAAACTTAGCTCAGCTAAATAACTCAACTCAGCTAACTTTAATTCAGTTCAATTTAAAGTAACAAAACTTAAAAGAACTGAAGTTAACAGAACTAAAAACTCAGCTAACCTGAAATCAGTTCAGCTAAATTAAGCTTAGCTCAGCCAAACTATTTGGTTTTTGGGAAGGAAAGAAAAGCATGTTGATGTTTAATAGTGAAACGATGGATAGATAGATAGATAGATAGATAGATAGATAGATAGATAGATAGATAGATAGATAGATAGATAGATAGATAGATAGAATTTATGATTTTCAGATCATCTTTTTTTTTTTTAGCACTGTAACATTTTCAGAAACAGATGTGATAGTAAATTCCTCTGCTCTGAATATATACAGGAACAGAACAAAGCTCACACTGTTCTCCTTTTTACCATCAGAACAGAAGCAGAACCGCAGCTTTGGGCTGTGATGGAAAACCCAAAGTTTGCAGATCGATGGTCATGTTGTTCTTTGTTGGTTCAGTTTATTCAAATGGTTATTTTGTGTTTTTCAAAATAAAGGGCAATTTTACCTGGAAGAATAGGACCCATTGTGTTTAATAGGTATCATGTTCTGGTTCACTTCCTCAAACAGGTTTTATTGTGGTCTGAGTCTGTGATCCTACAATTTAAAGCTACAACAAAATGATAACAGTGCTTTTATTCCTCATAAAGTTGTGCAGATTCATTCAATGTTTCAGACTTTATTATATTAATATGTTATAACACACCAGAGTTATTATTTAATCCTGTTATTACGAGTTCAAAACCATTAAAAGAGGTCATCCACTTTGACAAATCTATAAACTACCAATGATGAGAGGACTGTCTGTCTGTAGATATTGGTTTAACATCAAATGGGAATAAAACATGTAGCTGTAATGCTTTTTTTCCCTTCTTGTACTCCACCTGGGAAAAACATTAAAATGTATTTTCCAGACCTTCCTTTTACACACGCCTGATGCATCATAATGAAAATTACTTCTGCTTCACATTCAGGAAGTTTGCTCTCAAAACAGCAGAGATCCAGGAACCATGTTTGAGTGAAATGAGGTGTTTTATCCCCTTTTCCCCCTCAAAACTTACCTGGCATGTTTGTGAATTTTTTTAAAATGAGGACGCATTACCAGTCAGGGAGTAGAGACCAGCAGGAACGCAGTGTTTTCACGCTTCAGTGGCAAAGAGCAAAGTCAGAGGTTTGAGTTTTGGGAGTCTACAGGCATGCAACATTCAGGCAGCCCACACACAATTAGCAATTACTCTGCTCAGATTCTCTCCTGTGGACAGAAAAGTGTGGGACATTTCTTCTGCATTCCTGATTTACTGGAGTTCCACACAGCTCCAAGTCAGGAAGGCAAATAGAGTACAGCTCTTTGAGAATTTGGAGAAATTTTGGAAACATGAAAAAGACTCACAAAGTAAATGAAAACCATTGAAGGAATACATATTCAGAATGTTTGATTTCTCAGTATGTTAATAAATCCTTGTGAGATTATGTGTAAGGATTTGTCTTCCTGTTCTGGTAAAACTCGTTCGAGGTTTTTCAGGAGGTACGACCTCGGCTGTTCCACATATTTAGAATACGGCGCAAAGAACAGGTTGTTCAGGAGGAACAGACTTTGAATCTAGGGTAACTTTTTCCACAAACAAATGTAGGTCTAACAGCTCCACAGTCCCAATCAGAGCAGCTCTGTCATACTTTTTACTTCTTTTTTTGAGCATTGTAGCATATCCAACAAGCTTTTTTATTTCAGGAGGCAATAAGAGTGTTTGTTTATTTGAAATGTGTGAAAAGTTTTGTTGTATTTTGATTTATCTGTGAGCAGGAGGTTGAGTTGGGCTAGATTTTAGTCCGTTAACCCATGCAGCTTCAGTCTTAACACTGAGGCCCCATGGGCCAGTTTAACCCAAGGGCAGCAGGAGCATCCACTGAGAAATTGAAAAAAGTATGCTTGTGTGTTTATTAGTGTGTGTGAGTGAAAGCTAACCCAAGTGCAAAAGCAAAACAGTGAAAGACTTCAAAATAAAAGCATTCAAATTTCCATGTGTTTGTACCTGGGGAACTGATGAAAATCAACACATTTGCCCTAATTTTTAAGAGCTAGTATTTTATTTGCTATGTGTACCTACTTTGTTTCTGTTATTACATAAAAAACCTTACAAAAAATATGCCATAATATGGAATTAATTAATCATGGCACATTATTTTATTTGTAAATAATGTAGCTATTAGAGTAAATAAAATCCCCTTCACAAGTATGAAATAGACTTTATTTTTATTGTACCTAAAAAAACAATATACACAATATAAATCTAATAGACATATAGGCAGATTGTAAAATAGAGTTTGTACCGAGGATAAATATGGAACAAATATTATGGTATGTATGTTTTAGTACTGATCCTTAAATCTCATGCAGGCACTGAGATAAGTTTATAAGAAAAGATGAAATGAGATAAGATCATCCTTTATTAGTCCCACAGGTGGGAAATTTAGGTTGAAGGTAATGCAATATTATTAAACATTGTGTGTGTTTTGCTACAGAATAGTGATTTGGTTAGTATTAATTGCATTCCTATTAATATTTATAACACTTTCCTCAATGAAACCAATGTTCACAACACGAATGGCAATTCAACTTTAAAGCTTAGAGTTAGTGCCACTGAAGGGACAGTTTAGGTATATGAAAATGACTAATTTCTAGTTTTGTATGTTTTAGAAGAACCCGTCCGGAGGACCTGCTTTTTAATGTTTTTTGTATTTTAACAATTTTTTGCAAATTTGGACAGTTATCCTAAATGTGTGACAAAATGCACAACATAGAATAGGTCAAAGAAAATCTCAATAAATTTACCACTATCTGCAATTATAGTACAACTTGAGAATTTGACGCTAGTATTTAAGTTTTTATTTTGAAAATACAAACCGGATGCAGTGGTTAGCTGCTTTATCTAGCTTTTTTCCGCTCTCTTATAAACAATATCAGACTCGCGTTCCAATCCAATCCCTCTCACAAGAAACACGCTTTCTCCGGAAGAAGCAGAATTCGGGGTGTTACAGAGAGACTTTCAAGTTGTGGTTTTGTCACCGAAGACGTTGATAATTTTACGTTTTTGTGGATTAAATTATTTTAAAAAGAAGAAAAAGAGCAGCGTCCCGTGCATTTTTTCTTTTTAAGAACGAAGCAACCGAACACTTCGCTGTAATCATGGTAAGCTTTAGCTACTTTTTGTAACTAAATGAACACTAAGAGTTTAACATGATTAGTAAATGAAGTTTCTCGAGCTACAAAGTTTTAAATATCGTAATTACCCATGGACAGGTGTGAGGAGGTTAAATCCTCATTTTGCTCTATTAGAAGGGAATTAAATGAGGTCTGTTTAGTCGAGTTTCACAACATTTTAGTGACACCCGAAGCGTCTTACATTGTTATTTATATCTGTTTAAATTACAGAACTTCCCATATTTAAATCATTTGTTTCAGTCGACATGACAGGTTGGGTGGATTCAGATATAAAATAGTTCCTGCAGAACTCTCATTTCCTGCCCAGACCTCAACTTCGCTCCAGATCCTAAATTAACCATTTCCTTATCGTGGATTCCCAGCATCTTCTTCTAAACAAATCTTATTTCTCTTATCGCTCCCCAGAAGCAACAGGGCCTGGGTATTTTCTTCTGGGACACCCTCTCTCTGCTGGATGACTTGTAAATCATTCCCCCCCAGGTGTTTATTATTTTTGAAAGTCTGCGGCTGGAAATTATGAATAAAAGTCACTAAAAACAGGTTTTGTTTCAGATACAGTAAATGAGCTGCTGGGCTTGATAGAACTAAAACTAATTCAGAATCTATAGATTCTGTATATATATATATATATATATATAACAAATCACCTTTTCCAAATCATTTAGAACATACATAGCCAAACAGAAGAAAAAAAAGATTACACATGTTTAGCACCTTCACTAATAATTCATTTACAGGACTTTAAGAGGAAAATACAGAAAAAGATAAAATTGATTTTCTGTTGTTCTTTCCACACCAAAATCAAAGTTTACTGAAAAAAAAAAAATAATAGTTTTACCTATGGGGCCTGATAAAATGTTGACAAGGGCCAGATTTGGCCTGTGGGCCTTCAGTTTCACACGTGGTTTAATGCAAACCGTGTAAAAAAGTATTTAAAAAAATCTTGCGACGTGTTCGCTCTTGAAGTGTGCATTCAGGAAGACTCCCTTGCTTTCACGTCAGTTTTTAGACCAAACATCTTTAAAAATGACCAAACTATAACCCTTTGTGTGTTTTAGATCAATCAAATATGGCAGCCATCTTGAATAGCTTTCACTCTAATTGATTTGTTGCAACTTTATATTTATTAATTAACTTTTGAGAGTTTTATTAAAATCCATACAGTGGTTCATGACACATTTTGCTAACACATTTAACTTCAAACAGCAAACTTTTAAACTAATATCTTGAAAGTCTTGTTTTTACTCTAAATATGTGACCCGTGTCTTCAAAACGAGTCAGAAGGAGCACAGGTGCAGTGTAAAAAATGTGAAAATCTTGATTTTTGCATAAAAATGAGATCTTTTTGTGATCCTGCTAAATAAAATAGATAAACAAGTGTCTTCAGAAATAATTCTTTTAATATCTTTTCAAATTGACCTTTTTTATCTTCTGGGAAATCCCTTCATATAACTTTACAATTTGCAGTTTTTCCATAATTTGCAGTTGCTCAATTTGCTATATTTATTTCTCTTTTAATTTTGATGACATCCGTTGGGTACTAGAGTTTATGTAGCAACAAACTGGTTTCAGTTTATTTTATTAGAACCATGAAACAAAACAATAGACTGTTTGTTTATTTTTTACACATGAGGAAGATTAATTTAAGGTCACCATCTTTGCTGACTTGCCTCGAGGTGCAGCGCTAACGTGTGAATTCTTAAAATAAACGACATTCTCCTTTCGACACTGTGCAGCCACCCCTCGCTCAACACGGAGGAACAACATTATTATACATCGACAGGTGAGGGCCCTGAAGTCCAGGGAACATAAATCACTGTTTTATAAAAACACTCTGGTAATAAATCGCATTTATTGGTGTTCATTGTGCACGGCAGCGCTAATAATGTGATCACATAAAAAAAATCCTCTGGAGTGCTCATTTATTGTAAGTAATAAGATAAAAAAAACAAAAAACATCTCGTCTATTTTTATACACTGTAGACTGCCAACAAGAACATGGCAAAGCAGAACTAACCCATCTTCAACCAGAGAGGGTATTATTTGGGTATCTCACAATTTGATTATGATTCAGCAGATTATAAAATGATTATCGATGCATAATCTGCAATTAACAGGTTTGCGAATAAACACCAGGAAGCAGCTGGTAAGATTATGTTTACCCAAAATCGTGAAATAATTTCATTTGTAAATTTTACATAAATAGACACAGATTGATTTATATGTTTTCATGTTTATAAGCTACTCATTGCAAAGTCATGAAGACAGGACAAAAAAGTAAAGATCACAAACTATGTTCTTAAATTAAAACTTACCGGTCATGATCGTTTGCCTTCACAGACTAGAGCCAGCCTAAAGCAGCTCAATCACGTGTCTCAAGCTTCTATGTGGTTTTAAGCAGATCCAGCCGAGTGATTTGTTTACATTGAGTGTGGACCCGCATTTCAAAATTACATTCAGTACATCTGGAAAAAAATATTGTAGTAAACCTTTTCAAATCTACACCCTTTGAAATGGTTCAGGATGACATTTTTGTACGTTTTTATGTCATATTGAGTACCTTTTAATGACAGTTTGCTGCCCATCAGTTAGCATAGATGCTAACTTAAAATGAAGAATGCCATAGAGAAGCTAACGCGATTAGCATTGTATTTGTCACTGCAAATTTATACACAAATCAAACAACTTTTTTTTTTTTTTTGTTTTTGTTTTTACTGACGTTTTTCAGAGTACTCTGAAGAAAAGATAAAGATGCATGTTTTTTATTTGAATTAAATCAGGATAAATATCACCACACAGCAATAACTGTGCTGACTCGGATTTGTTCACATCCACGATAAGATGAATCAAAAAATAGATTAACCTCCACATCTGTCTTCAGATCTCTAGGATGTTTTATTTCAGTTTCTGCAGCTTCTAAACACAGATCAAATGTCTACCTGAGCTGATTTGAAAAGGGGCGGAGCTTCGACGGGACATGGCCTGAGTTTATTTGCATTGATAATTTCTCACTGATTTTTCTTTTCCTCCTCTTGTAAACAGTTTCAGCAGATTTTATCAAGTCGGCGTATCCGTTTGATGGCCTCTCCTGAGTCCTGGATGTGGGCCTCCTTGGAAGGAGTAATTTGTTGTTTACACTATAGTTGAGGTTTAAAGAGTTTTATCAAACTTTTTCTTATTTTTACAACAGTTTAATCTGTTCCCGCACCTTTTTTGTTTTGAAGTTCCATTTATACATGTTTATGTTTGATTCAGTAGACTAGAAGTTGGCCTTTAGACCTGCAGAAAGCCCAACTGAAGATGACTGACCTTAAACAACAAAACGGCTTTAACTGAGCTACTTTTACAGATATTAAGCTCAAACTTGGTGTGGTAGTAGCTGAGAGTCATATTCTGAGCGTGACATCTTGTTGTATTGACTATAACTCTAACTTACCTCTAGTTTCTTTATTTGATAGAAAATATCTTTGGAGTGATTTTCTTACCTAAAGCGAACATTATTTTAGTCTAAAACAATAAAACTCTATATATATTGTGCTTTTTTCAGAGCAATCCTTCTGTCCTGTTGGCCTGAATTATGTTTAAACTGAGGGTCAAGCCCCTCTTTTCTTTGTGTAGCTCTGCACAAACCGTCTTGAACAAACAAAGAGAGAAACTTTAGGAGACGAGTCAACAAAGGGAACACGGTGAGAGCTGTCAGGCAGCGTGAAGCCCGTGTTGGTTTTACTTTTCCTCAGGGCCCATCACATCAAATTCAATGCTGCTTTAGAATTTACAGGCTTCTTTTGTTTCTGCCATCCCTCATTGTGTGGAAATGACTCCTGCTCTTGATGGTTGTTGGCTGTAATTAGTGATTTCCCACAGTTTGGTATTTTCAGGCTGTCTGAAATGATGATGCTGTGACTCGTCGTGGTTTTTCAAACGAGGAGCTGTGGCTCAAATTTGGCTACAAGCTGGTGTTTTAAATACATTTATGCCCAAAGAAGCAAACAGCTAGACATCCATGTACTTTATTTTCTGTGAATGTGTTTAAAATTTTAGTTTTAGAAAAAAAGCTCTCTTCGTCTTGTAAATATTTTAAGTTGAGGTCTGTGTCGCCACTTTTTACTTAATCACTGTAAGCTCATTCATTTTCCTAATGGCTCCCAAATGTTAGTTTTTTTCCATCCCTCAAAGTTGACCCGGGTCAGGGTGACTTTTCCTGCAGTCGCTAAGTGAGTGAGACCCAGAGAACAGCTGCAAACATGATTCAGTTTCACAGTTTTGTAAACAGCTCAGACAAGATGTCAGTCTGTGGCAGAAGTCACTCGTTTGGTCAAAGTGTTCTCATTGGTAGTTTACACGGAAGTAACTTTGTTCAACGTGTTCTGAAAACCTGGTAAACATTAGTCCAAAGCCTTAGCTGCACTGATTTGCAGTTTTTAACCCAGCATTTAAAAAAATTAGATGCTGTTTATCACTGCGTTTCATGACAAACTAACTATCGAACACATCACTGCCCTTTGTATGCTACAGCATGTCCATCTTTGACTGGTTGATTTTTATCTATAAATGCATTCTTGGGCATCTTCCTTCAGATTATGATGCAGGTGCTAAAAGTTAGAACTGAACTTGATAAAAAGGCCTTTAGATTTTTCCCTCCTGCCACTTGGAATAACACAGAAAGATTTGAAGTTATCACTCGTTACCTTGGGACAATTCAAATCAAGTTTAAAGGACAGAGACACCAGATCACTGGGTTACGTAAATGCCCTCAAGTTTAGTTATGTGATGTCTATCAGTTTTGTGATTTGTTGTTTGTTTTTGTGTTTTTTTTTTATGCTGCCATCTTGGCCAGGTCACTCTTGGAAAATAGGTTTTAAATCTCAATGAGTGAATTTCCTGGTTAAATAAAGGATACTAAATACTAAAGTCATGGTTGAGAAATTTAATTCATAACCTATTTCTTTCTGGGTGATTTTTAAAAGCAGAAAACATTTTAGCTGGTTGAGTTTAAATGTTGAGTTACGCGACATAGACGTGGTTTTCTTACAGTTAGTTTGATTTTTAACACCAAACAGTAAATCCTGTCAGGAGGATATTCCACACAGACTGTACACACAGTTTGTTACATCATCTGATTCTCGTGGATGATTATGTGCTTAAAACAAGAGAGGGGGTGTTGAAACAAGGCTTTTCCCTCAAGCAGCTGTGATTACGGTGTTAGTCGGTGTGATCATGTTTACAGCTGCTACAGGGAGACCCATATGCACTGATGTACTAAGAGGGCTTGCAGCTTCTCTGACTTCAATATTTTTTTACTTTTTATTTAGTTTCTCTCTTGTTTCTGTCACTGTTACTCATATTACCCCTCCTACAGCTTGTTGTTTCACCATCGAGGTGCAGATGTTTTCATGTACAGGAAGCTCATTCCTTTTAGGTAGGGCTGGGTGAAATGGCTAAAATCTGTATCTCAGTATAACTCCGACTTCTATTTTGATATCTATATTGAATTATTGTCCAGCACTAATGTCAGATAACACAGTCCTGGGTCTTTACTGGATTTTTTTTGTTTCAACTGGTGAGAGGTCAGGACTGCAGGCAAATCAGTTCAGCACACCATCGTAATCCTGAGCTTTTTTATTTCAGTTTTAAACCATAAATCCTAAAACCACCATGGAGTTTCCCTGTGTTCATTGTTTCTGGAGTTCATAACTGGGATATTCATCTTCAGAAGTTTGGTTTTGGTTGCCTCCACTATCTCTCTTCTCGTTTGGTTTCCTCACAGCGGGGGGCAAACATGGTGTCCAACTGGACTTGCAGTATCTAAGTGGGACAAATAATCCCTGTGGTTGCTTGTTTGGATATTTTTAAATGCGTTTCTCCTCCATGTCGGAGTCAACATATGACGACGCACAACTCCACCTTATTTAACTAACTTAAAGCTATTTAAAAACCTTAAATGTCAAAGATACAAGTAAGTCCAGTGAAAATGGTGATGAACAGTTAAGTGAAAGTTTTCTGAATGAAGCGACTGACCGTTAGGTGGGCGGCTGAATGACTGAAAGGTGAGGAGGTGTGAATCAGAAGCTGCGTCGGTGGTGGGATGCGCAGCAGATGCGTCAGCGTTGCATAAGGGCTTCAGTGGGCGGATCTGAAGTAATGAGCAATGGGAGCCGTTGGTCTTGTCTGTGTACACTGATGAAACGAGGGATGTTTGTTTAAACAATGTTCGGTCCATACGTTTGTGGCTTTTGTCGAATGTCTTGACTATATTTCATTATATCCAATAAATACATGAAAACATTTATTTAGTTCCTGTGCATGAGCACTTAAGTATCTAACACGAGTACAAAAAGTGGAAGAAAACATCTTTAATATTTAAGACATTTGGCATAATTCACGATTCTACTTCTATTGTCACATAACTGGCATTTTTTAAAAACTTTTTTGATCTTTGCTCATCAAACTCTGGCTGCATCCTTCAAAGAGCCCAATCTACGTAAGCCGGGTCCTTTGTCAACGCCTTCAAATTCAGTGTTCAAAGGATGCAGACCCTGAATTTGGAAACAGCCAGCATCTCTGATAGTTACTTAAAATAAACTAAAGAAACATCAGATTATTAGCTACGTGTTGTTAGCTGTTGTAGTGATGCTCTGTTTCCCTTTTGTTGTCATTTCCCGTAGTTGATCATGCAAATATGTTAACAACTTTCATCAACAATTCTTAGAGTTGCCTAAATTCAAGATGGCTGCCACAGCTACGTGACCTCATCAAACACAAACGTGGTTATAACTCACCTAGTCTTAACACTTTTCATCATAAAATAATTTTACTTTAAAACTTTGACAATTAAGGTTTTTACTTTGAAGCTGTAATACCACAAGGATAGTATTTGAATCAACTTTTTCTTAAAATCAATTTGCATAAATACACTTAAGAATGCATGTGACCTCATTTTAATCATAGCTCAGAGTCTTTCATTACAAAGAACAGAGGGACAGTTTTCTCTCAGATTTCTGAGATGTTTGAGGTTCGCCTCCAAGGATCCTAAATGAGGATGACTGCAGAAAACACACAGATTTTGAGCTGTTTAAGATGGAATGTAAAATGTAATGCTTTCCATGTGGGCTGTCTTTTTGCTGTCCAAACAAAGCCAGCGCTCCATTTTCTCATTTTTAAAACAAACTAGTGTGAAACCAGAATTTTTCTTATTTTCCCGCAGAGTATTACTCTGTTGTTGCCTTTACTCTTACACCGCTTCAGTAATCTGTGTGTTGAGGGTGTGTTGGTGCCACACTTCTTGTTGGGTTTGACACGTGATTAAATGGTAGAATAATAAACCTAAGTGCTGTGGGATGGCAGTGTTTGGACAGGGAACGTAGCGGGACACCACCCTGTTCCTTAATAGTCCTCTGGCCTTGTGTTCAAGTGTTTACACATGTTTTTACATACTTTCCTGTTTGAGGCTGTTGGCCTGGAAAGTACAGAAACGTATTTATCCTCATCCAGTTTTTCACTTTCTTTCCAAAATTTTCAACTTCATGACACAGAAACATTTTAAACTTAATATAAAACACAAACACTGTTTATTATTAAACAGTACAATAATAAAAATGTGATTTTATTAGGTTATGTTTTACGTTTTGGCAGCATATATAGCCTTCTTTTATTTTATACCTTTTTTTTATATCTAAAATTTTGGGGAAAGGGAGTTAGCTAAAACGTCATTGAACCTTTTGCCTTCAGCTTAAACTCTAATCTGTGTCCTAATTCCTCTTGTCTGCCTTCTTTCTATGTCGGAGTCAGATTTTAGTCAGTTCTGTTGTCTTCATGGCCGGATCTTCTACAAGCCACCAATTTAGGGCTTAATTGTTGAAAATGTTCCTGCCACTTTGATGAAAATATTTTTGTGACCTTCAATTAAAATCAGATAAAATCTGTAAATATAGAGAAGTGGCTTTAAAGTGTAATTTAAATTAAACTATTTTATATGTAAAGATGCTCTTGTGTTTTATGACAAATTATTGTCTTTTTATTCTCTGATAAGATAAGCCTCTGTTTACAACAGGAGTAAGAAGTTTGAGGGCACCTCAGGATAGTTTTCTGAGACGGGTTAAGTTGTACAAATCTACTTATATCTGCTCTTACTTCCAAATCCAAAGCTCCTGCAGGTGGAAACAGGGTAGTTTAGTTTTTCTTCTACTCTAGTGTTTGATTTTTAGATCAGGCAACAAATTACTGATAGGATGATTTTTAGAGATGTCTGTTTGTTGAATAATTGTAACAAAATACTATAAAGTTTGCATTTTCTGTGCAAATGTGCTGAATGAGTTTGTTAAAATTTAACTGAATTATTAATATTAACCAAGCAGAGCAGAAGCTAAAAATAGCAAAACTGTTGCTAAAACTTTGCTCACTTAAAGTTAGAAAAACCGTAAACTGTAGCTTAAAGCTAAAATGAACAGAATGGTAGCTTGAAGCTAAAACATGTAGAATCATGATTTAAAGCTAAAACAAGCATGGACTTAGCTCAAAGCTAAAACGAGCAGAGACGTAGCTCAAAGCTAAAAAGAGCAGAACCGTAGCTTATGAATTAAACAAGCAAGACACCGTAGCTTAAAGCTCTGACTCAACATTCACACTATAATGATCAATTCTGCACAAAGCCCTCTTTCTGTCCCTTATTTCCATAAGGATTATCCTACTAGGAGTGGAGCAGCAGGTGAGGGGTGTGGGACACACCTGTCTCTGTGTTTCGTGAAGTGATTGGCAGCATTCAACACAAACAGTTTTACTTCGCAGAGCTTAGAGTTTGTTCTGTGGCGTGGTCCTGCAGGGGAAGCTGCTGTAAAACCTTTTGGGACTGTCCTCCGTCACACGTGGGACGCCACGGTCTCCTCGGCCCTCCATCTGTCTGTGACATACAGTGTGTGGAGCGGTGGCCACAGATGGAGGAGCTGATGGTGTTAAGTTACAGCAGCGCCGTTGGCAGTTGGTTTAGCAAACATCCCTGATCCTGCTGATAAACAGAATGCACATTAAACATGTTACCAACCCCCTCACCCCTCTCGGCTCTGATTACAGTATTCATCTGTAATGCAGAAACACACAAAAATACAAATGAGTTTTTATTTACACTGAGATAAACAATTTTTTTATGTTAAGCACAAATCTTAACAAGTTAATCGCCAATATTGTTGTTGCAGAACTCGGAGTTTAGACATTTTTTATTTAAATTCACAAACCTGAAAATCCGAACATGTGGACAGCAATTTTGAGAACAGGGTTCTGGTCCTGGGACCGGTCCAGACTCCTGGTGGGATGGAATTTCCCACCGAGTCCTGCAACCTTCCATGTGAATTATTTATTTTTTTTAATGTTTTTGCTAGTGTGACTCAGTTTTTCCTCTTTCTTGCAAACTTCTATAAACACTGTTGTTACTTTTCAGGTTTTCCAGCTTTCTGCAGCAAAGTTTGTCTTTTTGCTTTGGTTCTGCTGATTAATGTTCTTTTTTTTTTTGGTATCTCCTCAGGCTGAAAGAACGGAAAGGAAAAGGAAAAATGAAAGTTTTCTCCAGTGTGTCCAATACGCTGTACTTTTCTAAAGCCTCCAGAGGCTGAAGACAAGTTGTCGTTCACAGGTAGAACCTCTCACCTTTTTCATGATTTTTAATATTTTTTTTAGTTATTTACCTTTTTTAGCTACATTTTTGCTCATTTTAGTTGTTTGCTTTTCTGCTGATTGTTTTTTTCATTGTTTTGCTCATTTTAGCTTTTTACCTGCATTTTGGCTTTTTAAGGCTTTTTCTTCTTTTAGCAAGTTTTCTGCACACTTTACCTTTTGGGTACAGTTTTTGCCTATTTTAGCTTTTTGCTAATCCTCTGGTAATTTAGTTTTGGCTGCTGTTTTGCTTAATTTAGCTGTTGGTTACATATTGGCTGATGTTACACATTTTTTGCCACTGCTTTCTTAGTTTGAAATTATAGCTACTGTTCTGCTTATTTTTGATTTTGGCTTTGCATGTTTTCAATTTTACCTTTTTTTTTTTTTTCATCAATAACCTGTGTA
>JARVJO010000125.1:16480397-16496142 GCA_031762555.1 Cynodonichthys magdalenae | reverse complement strand
ATCATTTTTGGGGTTAAATTTCTAGTATTATACATGAATAAATACAGTAGATTTTTTTAAAAAAGAAATTTAGCTTTTGATGACTTTTTGGTTGATTTTTATATTTTTGCAACTGCTTTGTTAGTTTTAACTTATTGCTACTGCTTTTCATGTTTTAGCTACTTTTTTACTGGTTTAGGCAATTTTCCACTGCTTTTTTTGTTTGCGCTTTTAGTTACCGCTCTGCTTGTTTTAGCTTCTGTTCTGCTCACTTTAGCTTTTGTTCTGCCTGTTAACTCTCAGCAGTCTATTGTTGGCGATCAATTCCCCCAGTAAATGTACATTTTTCAGTTTTTTTTTTCTTTTTTTTTAGTATCTGAGGTTTAGCTCACGTCAGAGTGTATCCTGTGTGGATACTAACAGATTCCTGCTGTGTGAGCGTGTGCAGCAGATCTTAATCAAGAATCGAGTCCTGCTGTAAGTCTAGAGCTGCAGGCCCGACCCTAATCGCTTTGACACATTATACAGTAAATCAGAGTTTAGTCAAGTGGCTGCCAACTCACTCCAGCCAGTGTGGGGATTTATGACTGGACTTACTATGAGTGCTGTTTTCAGTCTGCACAGTCTCTCCTTTCTTTTTTAATTATTTGGGTCTGAAACTGATGAACCGGCCTGTGGCCCGGGCTCATTTTATCTGAGGCATTCATGGATTGCTTTGTGCCATGGTGGATTATTACTGGAGGTAAAAGGTCCAAAGGGCTGGCTGGTTTTAGCTGCAGCATCCGATGGGAATGACGTCCCCGTGCCGAGACGGGGCAGACGCTGACGGATGGCCTAGCTTTCTGTCCCACTCTGGTCCCAGACCAGAGCCGTTGTTATGAAAATATGGGAGGAAGTCGGCTGATGGACCACAGAGAGACGGCAGCTCCTCATGTGATGGATCACCTGCTCTGCAGCTAGAGGAACTGGAATGGTGGCCTCCGAGGAACCACTCTTCAATTTTCACTGGAAATTTCCCATTTACTACGCTCGCAGAGAATCATAAACTTGGTTGGACTGAGTAAAATAGAAACCACCAGAAATATCTACCTGATATTACAGCAAACCAAAACGACTCCCATCTTTTATCATGAAATGATTTTAGTCTAACTCTGGAATGAAAGATCTTTTCTGCGGAACAAGCTGGAAGCCACAAAGTCGTCATTTTACTTCACTGCCTCAGCCTGTAAATCACCTCCCTGAAAGGGGGCTGAGTCATGTTAACCCACCCCGGTCCTATAAAGAAGTGGTGTTAATGGAGGCGTTCACAGAAGTGATTTGTAGGCTGCATCTTTACGCCGGCACTGGTGGCCCCAAGCGATCAGATTGATGGCGTTTGTTGTTCGATGCTGGACTCTGAGGGTAGGTGTTTGTTGCTCTGCCTGCAGCTCGGTGTTTTTTTTTTACGTTTACGCTTCGTTCTGTTCCAACTTCCTGTCGAAACGTCATCAGGAGTGACCGTGAACTCCTGCCAGAGTACCAGGTCTCAAGGACAAACTTTGCACCTATAAGTGTGACCCAGTTCTAGGAGCAGAGAGGGGGAGTTGATAAGAGGGACAGATTTGTGTGTGTATAAATCTGTGGCAGGGCATAGCCTACTTCTCGTACCCTACTTTTCCCCCCTGTCTTTTTGTTTGAGCTGAGCAGCAGAGCTCCAACATCAATTCTGGTTGTTTTTCCTTAAATTTTGCGCAGATGATTCATTGATGAACAGTGGGAATGCTGCCCACCTGTCTACGAGCGTAGTCAGGAAATTGACCACCTGTCTCCAGCAGTCCCTATGCCAGAGGTGGGGTACACCCTGAGCAGGTTTCCAGTCCACCACAGTGCTGCAGTATCAGATTGATAACCCAAACTATAAAGGAGAAAATCTGTTCTTTTCTTAGTTTATCCTGTTTAAAGTGGACAACTGAACCAGAATGATCCTTCAGAGCTTTCTGTTCTCCTCCTCCTGCTTCTTTCTACAACCTAACAAAAGCAGCAGAGGGCTCTGCAGAAGTTTTTTTTTCCTCTTTTGATTAAAGGAAATGGCAGCAGAGTGAAGCAGGGAAAGAGGAGGTGTATCTGTGTATCAGAGAGCGGGTGGGCTGTGCTCTGAGGAGTAGGAGAGCATGAAAGCAGAGGAAGGGGAGGGACTGTGCTTTCCTTCCCATTGGTGGCATTTGTATTCCGAATGAGCTTTTTTTATTTTTATTGAAGGGGGATTTATTGAAGTTTTCTTAAGAGGGATGTTTGGAACGAGGCTTAAGGTTAGAGGTGATGTTGGAACTGGTTGGACTCCAAAGCATCCATGAAGGAAACAAAGTGGGGCTGAAAAGTTACTTTATTATTTAGTCAGTAAAGGAGACGGGATGATTCATTCTTTGACTCATACTGACATGTGAATTATGTTAATATATATTAAACAAGACAATCAAAGTCATAGAAAGAAACCATTTTGGTATTTGGTTAATTGATTACATTAACATGAAACTGTTCTAAAAACTAAAAACTGTTCTTTGACAGGTAGTTCTCATTAAAACATAAAGATAAACCCTAACCTACTTGTTCATTAATCTGAGTGTTCCCGTGTGTTTTGACAGAGGTTTCTGTTTCCTGTCAGCTGTGCAATCATTGACAGAGTTCAGTTCATCATTTAAACAAACCCTTTGGCGCTCAGGAGGGGAATGCCCAAGTAAAGTTACTTTGTGTGCTTCAGTTGGTGAAGTGGCTCTATTTTATCTAAAATATACAGACACAATCATGTCACCACATCAAACTAAGTATTAAGTCAAATTTGGTCAAAATGACCTAAGTTTATTTTCAGATTCCTGCTTTTTTAAAGCTACATTTTGATACCTGGATCATCCTGATATCATGAGTGGTTCCAGAGATATGCCTTGATTCTTCTTCCTGATCAGGAAACCATGTGGTCTGAATCCTATTTTTAGGTAACTCTAATGAGGATTTTTTTGTCATCTTAAAGAGGAAACTTCAAACAATTTTTGGATATTGAGATTTCCCAGCAGGAAAGAAAAGAAGCTTTACTAGCTCTTAGGAAAATTACTACAATTTAAGGCTTTTCTGATTTTTTTTTTTTTTGTAGTTACTGCTCAAAAAAGTGCTTCAGTTTCTTCTAAATATCTATTAATAAAGATATTTATTATGTTTTGACAAAATACAATTGTTGCAAATGTTTTAATTAATGCACTATAGCTGCCTATTTCTTCACACACCACTTAGGACTTAATCCTAGGTTCGATGTGATGGGTCAGTGTTGGTAACCTTACAGCTCAGTAAACAAAGACATGTTAACATGGGAAGGACATATTTATTGGTATCACAGGTGCCTTCAAGCATCCTGAGCACCACACTGAACAGAGAAAGAGAGCAGAGAAAACAAAGGCCAGAGCTGTTTGAGGAGCTCAGAAATAAGATTATAGATCTCCAAGTTAAAGGTAAAAGCTACAAGATGTTTTGACCATTTTAAAAAAAAAGCTGTAAGATTCATGGGACTGTAGCCAACCTCCAAGGATGTGGATGCAGGAAAAAATGCAACCCCAGGTTGATTAGACTGATAGTGGATGGAGCCACCTCAAACTATTTAAGCTGTGTCACTTTCTGGTATTTTGAATCAGAATGAGCTCCATAGAAGGAGTTTCACGAAGGAAGCAAACAAAAAACTGAACAGGGATTTCTTCAAATGCATGTTGAGAAGCTCCAAAGTTTCTGGGACCGAGGAAACCAAACTGTAGCTTTCTGGCTTCAGTCACATCAGTTGTTGTGTTTTTTTTTTTTTTATTATCATGAAACAAATTTATCTGCTGCTCAAATTTATCCCCTGAAATTAATTTTAAAAGTAGTCACTAAAAAGGCTTTGAGTTCTAAATTCTTCACATTTTTGAAACCTTGTCAGCAGGTAAGTAGCAGTGACAGAACTCTATTTTTAATCATTAATTGGGAGGGTTGTTTACATTTGCCTCTGTGGTTTTACTTTTTGTCAGGTCTGTGAGGTGTGTGGCTGTAGAAAGGTAGATTAACTTCCGAACCAAAATAGCTTTGTCACACTTTTCAAATGTGTTCCACTTTCTAAAGAGAGGGTCAAGACTAAGGAGGTGCTGGTGAGGGGGTGGCACAGTGGGATTCAGAAGTTTTACATAGAGAGTGGAGGAGGGGATTTGTTTGGTCCCTCATGCAGACGCTCCCTGCAGAAAACCAAGCCGTTCTTTGAGTCAGAGGACGTTCTGCTCTAAGGTGAAGCCTCACATGAGGGCTGACATTTACTTTTTTATGCTTCCAGTACATTACCTGATATGAGGAGTATTTTGAACCATGTTTTTACTTGATTCTGTGTTGTTTTCAGGGGAGAAAAGCTCGACCAGACTCAGATTTACTCAGAGAGCTGGCTCCGATTCGGGAGTGGATGTTGAACATCTGAGTTCAGTCAGCTTCTCTCTGGCATGGATCTTGTTACTCCTCCTCACGTTGTTCTGGTTAGTCAGGGAAGCACGCTCATTCAGACGAAGGCTTGTAAAGGATAAGATATCAGGAAAAAAACAGCTGTTTGGTCTTTGGTTTTAAGCTGAACCAAACATTCCTCCAGCTGGAGGAGTCACAGACCAACTGAAGGACATTAAAACCCTCAGTCTTCCCAAACCAAAACAGTCTGACTCAACTGATTCTGCAGACTTTATGGTGATATATTATGTGTTTTGTTGGTAATGTGATGTTGAACACATTTTTTTGTCAAGTATGAGTTTGCTGACTTTTTATTGATATTTATCTGCACATTATGTCCGCTCACTGCTCTGCGTCGATTTGTAACATCCATCCATTAATGTGTTTTCAGTTATCTTCCATTTATTTTCCATTAGTCAGTGTATGACAGACTGTCAGAGCTATAAAGTAATTGAAGTCTTTAAGATGCTAAGGGGGGCCCTGGCCTCCCTGTTGGCCCTCTGACCCCCCCTCTTCTGGCTTTTAAGATTTGAGGCCCTCGTTACCATGACAACAAAAGGGAAACCAGCAACGCACGAACCTGACAGAGGCTCTAAAAACAGTTTGAGCCTCTTGTTCTTTGCTCATAATTGTCCCTGCATAGTTTCCTCATGGATTAGAGCTTATTCACTTATTGTGCCCAATTTTATCCAGATATTTTTTGCAGTCTCGTCTAAACGGCATTACTGTGTGGGGGTTTTCACAATCAGAAAATCAATAACATTTCCAGGAGATTGTTGACGTGTAAACAAGGTCTAAATAGAGGTCAGTTAAGTTTAAAGGATGCTGATTACCAGCCTTAAGGCCCTGTCCCACTGTAACGTTTTAGACAACTTATAAAAAATTTTGTCAGACTTTGTCAGATTTCTACACTGAAGATAAAATCTTAAAAATCAACTGAAGCATCTTTTTTGATGTGTACATGCTGCAATGCTAACGATTAGATCAAATAAATAAGAGTAATTTATTCATATGAATTTTCAGAAGTTGGCATAAGCCTTCAGAGGCTGACTGTAAACTTAACAGGTTGGAAAATTACTCGGTGTGGTTACTGTGCTCCTAGAAAATGTTCCTGACCAGCATTCCAGCTTTGACCCTACGAACCTGCACTTTTTGCCTGCAGGCGACAATGTTTTTATTCCTAGGTGTGTTCGTTTGACTGTAGTGTTACCATGAACTATTTAAACTTTCAGAAACTTTTCAAAAGTTTAGAGTACACCTAATTCAAGATTGCCACTACAGCTAACCGACAGTCACTTGCTCATGCATTGCTGTAACTCAGCCAGTTTTACAGATATTGAGCTTAAGTTTGATGTAGTAGCTGAAAGTCCTTAACAAAACATACTGTGAGTGCAAACATCATTTAGAGGTTTGACCAGAACAGCCACAACACTGATACCATTTCTTCTCTCGTCATGATGAGTCTTTATTTATGTCCTGTCAAGTTGAGAGGGTCAGGAAATGCTGCAACATGAATAAATGTTTATTTATGTATTGCCAGCCTGAAACTAGTCACACCCGCGTGTCGGATATCCTGATATTCTGACTCGTTGTGTTGATGTTTTTAAGAGCATAACAAGCTGAGCTGTTGTTTTATGTTTACCATGACCTCATTTTAACACGTCCTGCTGCCCATTGTTCTCTTCACACAAGAATTCAGCAGCCAGGAGACAAACTCTTTATCAGTTTCTGGTGTTTTAATGTCAGTGTTTACATGTCAGAGTGGAGGAGTGAACATGTAAGTTTGTGTGTGTGTGTATTACTTTTCCTCCATATTATTTCTTCATGTATGCATAGTTACTCAGGAATTTTGACTTCAAAGTACCTCAGCAAGTTGAACCTGTTTGTTCATTTTTGTGCTGCGCCTTTGAGGTATTATCCACAGCTGTGAGTTTTCAGTTGCTTTTGAGGCCGATAAGATGTATGGAGACAACAGCCTTTGTTGTGGAAAATGCAAACATGTTGCTAAAAGTTTTACATCTCGAATCGAGAGACCTCATTCTTGCCCCGAGAGCCCTGTGGCTGAAGTCCTGTTTGTGCTGCTTGGCTGGATTTAGTGAATGTCCCGTCCTGGTTCTGTGTGTGTGTGTGTGTGTGTGTGTGTGTGTGTGTGTGTGTGTGTATCGGCTGCTGGGGACTTGTGGGTTTTTTTTCTTTCTTTTTTTGTATGATTCAGTCTACTGCAAATTCATTTGTTTAGCCTCTGTGATAAACATTCCCTGAAAGCATCCCTGTGGATATATATAAAAGATCCGTTTGAAAAATATGCCATTTGACTTGTTGGTTTCCAAGATGAGATCAGGAAATGTGAAGAAAACAGACCTTTGTGTCATGCGTTCTAATGCTAACAGCAAAACGCTAACTGTTTGTAACTTTAGAGGCAGTCTTTTAGCAAAGTCTCATTCCAGATTTTGCTAACAGCCAGGGTTGGATCCAATGCATGACCAGTTGGCACTCGAAGTTGTTTTGGGTATGACTCATAGGTACCACATTGAATTTGAGCTTAATATCTGTAATATTGACCAAGTTAAACCTAATTTTGTGTTTGATAAGCTATGGCAGCCATTTTGAGTGGGGTTGACTAAAATTAAAACTCTTCTCATTATAATTATCTGAAATTTTCAATAAAATCCATCCTTTATAAATAGCCGTATTGATAAAAAAGTATTGATAATCTTTTTAATATTTTGTGCAAATCTCATCTTGTTCTTTTCTCTCAGTGCAAGTGACCCCTGCAAGCTGCCACCATGGCCCTGGTTCAGGCTCTGCCCATGTCTGCTGAGCCCCACACCCCCAGCCACAGTGGTGGAGCTCGCAGACGACACCCCTCTGGCTCTTCACCCCCCGTCAACCCTCCAACCCTGACCTTGGACCCGATGGGTTCCGTCAGCAGCCTCGTTGCCACTCGCCCCGGCCCCTACCCGGATCACCGCTCCGGCGTCGAACTGGGGACCAGAGTCCGACGGCCCGGGCCTGGAACTTCTTGCCTGGGCACCGAGTCACCCCAGGACCCATTGCTGCAGAATGTCCCACCTTTGAAGAAACAGAGCTCCTTTGGGTCCAACAGAGGCCTGGATAAGGACAGCGGGAACGGGAACTATACTTACATAAATGAGGACTACGTTGGTGACTGGAACGATAATCACTTTACTCCCGTCAGCCCGGAAAGTGATGTGGATGATGCTAAAGGAGGATTAGGGTTAAATGGGAATTTGGGGGGACCTCCTCCAAGACTGATCCCGGTGTCAGGAAAACTTGAAAAGGTGAGTCTTCATGGATTACACCAATGGTAACATAAAGCAGTACATTCTGACTGAAAGGTTTCTGGTAATTGTATTGGAAAATGTATTTATCTAAAGCTGTAAATGATGGACTGAATAATTTGTTTGTTCTAATTTGGCATCTGACAGTTTTCATGCTTTAGATCACGTGTCAAACTCGAGACCTGTGGGTGACTTCCTTCTGGCCTGACAATAGGGAAAAACAAACAAACAAAAAAAAGCTTTTTATTGTGCCCAATGTAAAATAAAAATAAATTTCCAATCAGTTGTAAATTTCAAATTTATGATTCAATGCAACAAAAAAAAAGGTGAAAAATAATACTTGTCGGGCCCCAGAGCTCTTGGCTATGGGTAAATGTGGGCCCCTGAGCAATTTAGTCGAATATCCCTGTATTATTGTCTGAAAAAAGGCTGCTTTAAAGCCAGCATTGATTATAAACTACATCTCCAATAATGCATGTTGATTATTTTACCCACAAAATGACAGCATCCTACCACTAAGTAGAGGTGCACAGGGTTCAAAAGTAGTCGGCCAAATTCAGAGTATAATCCATATTTCGCTGTTTTTTATAAACTGGGTAAATTTGCTGCGTCCCAGTTGTACAGGGAAGTGGGAATTTCCCAGTTACAAGTCATAAATTTAAACTGGAACGCCTCTCCAGTGACAGAGGCTACTTATCACATTTTAACAGTGAGGAAAACTCTTACTTTTAATAGTATTTCTGTAATATTTATTTCACATTAGTGGTCAGTCGTCCATATACTACTTTTCTGCGTTTTATAAGAGGACATGTTAAAACACTGTTTATATACACAAAATACCAGGTAGAGCTCAGTTAGTGTTAGTGGTGCTCAGGTGAAAGAGTTTGACACCCCTAATCTAAATGATGCTTCAGACCTTACAGAGGACAACATTAAAAACCTGATAAGTGATCGTGCATTAGTTAATATGGAAATTGTTACACTAAATGTAGCAATGTTTCTCTTTTTATTTATTTCTTTTTGTATTCCTGAACCAGAACATGGAGAAAACGGTCCTGCGGCCCACTGCCTTCAAACCCGTTATTCCCAAGAGCCGCTCCTCCATGCAGTATCTTTCCCCTCGCCACTGTGCCAATGCATCAGAAAACCAAAACAATCTGAACCTGCTCAGCCCCGCCCACAGAGAGGCGTCGCCATCCTGCTCCGAGAAACGCAGCTCCTACGGTGGAGGGCGTAACGTTAGCAATGGTAGCAGCCAGTCCTGCTCGCTGTCCGACTCAGGCCGCAACTCCCTCTCCAGCCTGCCGCCTTACAACAATGCTGGCTACGGTCTGGCATCGGACGCCCCTGCGGGCCACCTGGGGCCCATGAAGGGCGTCCCGCCAGTCGGCGCACATGGACAGACCAACTCGGACAGTGGTCGCTCGTCCTCCAGTAAGAGCACGGGATCTGGGTCTATAAGTGGCCGGGGACAGCCTCTATCCGACAGTGGGTCCGGTGGGAGGTCTCCTGGTCCCATGGAGGGTTATGAAGTAGTGGTGAGAGACCTGGAGGACAAACTGAGGGAGAGAGAGCTGGAGCTGCAGCAGCTCAGAGACAACCTGGATGAGAATGAAGCTGCGATTTGTCAGGTTTGTAGAAGTCCAAACTCTCTGGTCATCAGTTTTGTTTTCTAAGTTGAAAGGATATCCATTGCCCCCCTTTCTTTTTTTTATTTTTTATTTTTTTAAACATTGCTTCTCTTTGTTGTCTCCCAGGTTTATGAAGAGAAGCAGAAGCGTTTTGAGTTGGAGCTGGAGGAACTGAGGCAGAGCTGTGCGACGAGGATGCAGGTAGCATCTCAGAAGGCCCAGCGTGCTCAGCAGGTGCTTCAGCTGCAGGTCAGAACTTCTGACACAAACTTTAATTATCTTCCTTATTCAGTTAGAACTGACCGGAGCAGTCAGATCATCATCACCAGCAAAGGAAACCAGTCTGAGAGCAATAAAGAAAGGGATCCATTTAGATAAAAAATGAACTGGCAAAGTTAATATTCTGAGAAAGATTAAATTTAAAAAGAGCAGACTTTTTATTGTATTGTTGTGTGATTTCAGGTTTACCAGCTCCAACAGGAGAAGAAGAAGCTACAGGAGGACTTTGCTCAGCTTCTGAAGGAGAGGGAGCAGCTGGAGGAGCGCTGCACCTCCTACGAACACGAGAAGATCCAGTTGGGGCCTCGACTGGAGGAGACTAAATGGGAGGTGAGCAGAGAATTCTTCTTTGTTCTTTTGATCCTTTATTTCTTAGAACTTGGATGTAGAAAAGTTGAATTTGGGCCCACGTCCCTCTTTAAAAGGCAGTATAATTACTGGCTTGTTTGGGTTTTTATATCCATGTCGTTCTGATAGTGATGGTCCTATTTATCTACAATTTTTTATTCTTGATGGGTCTTTTCACTAAAGATTGAACTAAACGTTTGTTCTGACTCATTCTTTTCTCAGGTTTGTCAGAAGTCGGGTGAAATCTCCCTGCTGAAGCAGCAGATGAAGGAGGTGCAGAGCGAGTTAGCTCAGCGCGTGGGAGAGATCGTCTCCCTGCGGGGTCAGCTCAGAGACACCCGCGGCGAGCTGACCAACACCCAGGTCCTACTGCAGGAGGCCCACGGCATAAATCGAACTCGCACCATGGAGCTGGAGGTATGTGAGAATGAGCTGCAGCGCCGGAGGAGCGAAGCAGAACTGCTCAGAGAAAAGGTGGGGCGCCTCCAGGGCGAGCTGGCCAATCTCAGAGACACCGTAGCCAATCAGGGGGCTGGAAACAGACAGTGCCAGGTGTTCCAGAAAGCCGAGGAGCACCTGCTCGCCTACGAGAGCGACGAGGCGAAGGCCCAGCGGCAGAGCAGCGCAGACGCCTTGCAGAACATGCAGGTGCAGATGGACAGGTTGAACTCCGAGCTCGTCTTCGAGCGCCAGAGGGTCGAACAGCAAGAGGGGAGTTTCCAAGAAGAGCGCAAGATCTGGCAGGAGGAGAAGGACAAAGTCATCCGCTACCAGAAGCAGCTGCAGGAGAACTACGTGCAGATGTACCGCAAGAACCGAGAGCTGGAGCAGCTCCTGCAGGAGCTCAGTTTGGAACTGGAGAGCAGAGAGGACGACGAGGGCAGCGGCAACGAGATCAACTTTGATGAAATTGCTGCGACAGAAATTTAATTCTTAGTTTGTATTTGCACTACAGTCTGCTAGATGTAAAAAAAAAAACAAAAACAAACATTCTTGAGTTAATAAGCCGATGTGTTTAAACGTTACATCAACCACGCTTTAACTGTGTCTACTGTCGCACCTAAAAGCCATTTCGCCTTTAAATGCCATCAGTTTTCTGCTCTTTTAATTAATGTTTGTGTTTGCACTGACAAGACTTCAGAGTCCCTGTGGTTTTCACACTTTTAGACATTTGCGTGAGTAACTTCACTCAACCTTTCGTCGTCGTCCCGTGATGGTCATGACTCCACCGTCCCTGCTGGCTTCACAGCGCTACACTCCTACATCCTCACTGCTACGCTGCGTTTGGACAGAGCTGTTGTCAGCTTACGAACGTGTCAACACCACGTTCACGGTGTCCTCCTGAGAGTAAGCGAATCAGAGTTGGGCGTCTGTGGCTGCACTCAGGGTGACATGGACAGAACAGTGTTAATGTTCTCACAACTCTCGTAGACGGCATCATGAACAAACCGTAAAGTTCTCTCACTGCGCCTGTTGGGTTCAAAGCTCTTGCACTGAAAGACGGAGTGAAGTCGCACTGTTGTTGTTACTGTTTGGTACATAAACTCTTGTTTTAGTTTTAGGACAGATAATGACATGTTTAGATCAAACCTTTTGTAAATAATCATTTTATTTGTCACTCGTTATCTTCTGAAGGTTTCGTCTTAAAAAAGAAGTCAAATACACACAAAAACATAACCACTGTGAATAGACCAAAGCAATGTCCAACACGTGTTTTCCCTCCCTATAAATATAAAACCTGTATATTGAAGTTTGTTTTGGTTCCTCAGATAAAATTTTATAACCTGCATTATTTGTATGAAGACGTTAAATGTATATTTTCATGCTGTACATTTCTTGAGCCCACTGTGGTTTTAATTAAAAGACAGTTTAACTTCTGTTTCTGTTTTCTTGGGTGTTTTTTAGGTTTTAAACAGTTTTTTTGCCAATATTTTGTGTTCTGAGAGTACAGCCCATGTCCGCCCCCTGCAGGGTAAAAAGGTAATTACAAGATCTTAAAATTATAACAGTTCCTGCAAATTTTAGAAACCTACATGGTTTAGCCTTTTGGTAGATTTTATGTTGTTGTTTTAAAGTCATGTAGCTAATAATGTGACTCTTGAATATTGATAAAACTACATACCTGACTTCTGGAGCAGAAGGCAGCTAATCCCTGGACATAAAAAAAGTTCAAAGCTCTGACTTCATTTTTTAAAAGTTTTTAGGAACTTTGAGCACAAACACCATGGGGTCTTTGGCCTTGTTGCTGAAAGCTGTCCGGATGATGTCAACAGCTTGTTGGTGGGTGACTCCTTGGAGGGAAACGTCATCCACAGAAACCAGCTCAAATCCAGCCTGAGGCACAAAAATACAGTGAGAAAGGGAAAGTCTTAATATTTATAGCATCAAAATTTGTTTTTATACTGCTGAAAATTCTTAAAAATGTGACTGACACAGTTTGGACACTACAGCCAAAGAAAATGTATTTAATCCTAAGCAGTGCCTGAATGGCTAATATAATATATAAATTATTACTTATGAACGTGAGCCTTCCTAGCTGTTATCTTAGCTGCTCCCTCTTTCTCTGTTTAAGAGCTGCTTTCAGAAGACGGGGTGGTGAACAGTCTGTTGACATTTTTTCTGGCAGATCAGAAGTCACCAATGGAGATGTTCTCTTACCATGCTCACGTGCATTTTCAGAATTCATTAATCAGTACGGTATTAAAAGAGGTGTGGAAAAAAAACTGATGAAGTTTGTATTTATGTCCTCCTCTGCGCATATGTAGAGCGAGTAGGGCTCAAAAGAAAAACATACCCATTTGTAACATTTATTCAAAATACACCTGTTTCTGTGTATCCTTGTCACACTTGTAGATACAAAATATCAGTTTTGTAATGTAAAAAAAAGTATAGGAAAAAAAACACTCTCCTAATCACTGTGAAAACTTTTTTTCCCTACATTTTAATGCTTGTTTTCCCTCTTCTCTGGGAGGGAAACATACTGAATATTATGTGCCCTAAAGGGCAGGTACCAAAGGGGGTGGAGCTAGGTGTTTGTGAGACAGTGAGGAGGTGGAGCAGAACAGGAGTAAATTTGCTCTTTTTTTTGTGGCGCTTATTAACAAAACATAAATAGTGCATTTCATTTTCCTGTTAATTTCAGGATCTACAGGTCTTAAAGGTCGCTCAGAGGTACAGAGGCGAGGAGTTTAAGCTCCACCCCCTCCGTCTTGGTGTGTATGAGGTGTCATAGTCCGCTGTTGTTGTATGCAGGAATTTTGATCACATAATGGATCCCGCAGTGAATGGTCCTAATAAACAATATGTATCAGAAAGAAATACCTTAAGGACGTCACAAGTGGAGGCAGCTCCTCCAGGAAAGATCTTCTCGATCTTCACCACTGGCTGAATTTTTGACTCCATCCCACCAGATATACTAATTCCTGCAGCAAAACGACAGGAGTTAGAGGCATCATTCTTAAAGTTACCATTAGGTATAACATTTATAGAAAGCTGTTAAAGATGGAGAAATTAGAATATTTTCAGTTTTTACCCAGAGACTGTTTGGTTTTGGAGATGCTGACAGTTCTGAGCTGGTGCCCCTTCTCAGAGTCAGCACCGTTGAGTCTGTTTTCGAAGCCGTTCACCTGTTGGTCCTGATGTGTCCCAAACACCTGAGTCAACGAAGGGCGACTCCTTCGGTTCGCGCTCTGCAGCGTGAACTTTTTACTCCTGCCTCCGCTGTGTTCCTTCCTGTTCTGAGTGTGGCTGTTTCTGAAAAGAGCCCGACCCCTCTCTGTGTCCGAGTGCAGCGAAGCCTCGTCGAAGTGGACCGAGCGAACTGTGTTGATGTCTGTGCGGAGGGGAGGCTGGAGGCTGCTGCTGTGGGCCAGTAGCCAGTTGGGGAGCATCGTCCTGGCAGCGGGGGGTCTGAGGTCTCTGGGCTCTGGGTCAAATCCATCCACAGGTATGTCCAGCAGAGATGTGAAGGACCTGGAGGTTCTGGGTTTCCCACCAGATCCCTGGGAACTGGTCAGGCTGAGCTTCTCCAGCTCCTCCAGCAGGTGGCTCTCCTTCTCCACCTCCTCAGCACTGTGCAGCTCAAAGCCCCCCCTGAAATCTGGAAGAGAAATGATCAGCACATGTTGGTTCTTTTATTTAATTTTAAGTCAAGCTGTAGTTTGAGATAGTAAAATCAAGCTTCAGATAAACTAAAGTGAACATTTATCAGAGAATATCAAAACAATTTATTTTTAGTAAAATGAAGGTTCTGACCCGGGATGGGAGTGATGAGGCGTCGTTTGGGAGCTCGTCCAGAAATGGGAGATCGAAGAGGAGGAGTTCGAACTGCAGAGCAGAAACATAAAAAAAATGTAAATAAAATGTTTACATTACACATTGAAAAAACTTAGAGCTTGGTTCTCAATCCTCTTTTGCTAGCGCTTCCTAATCCATGACCCAGGTCTCCCACAACAAACAGTTATGATTTTGTTCCGTCCTGATGAATATCAGTAACTTTTCTGTTTCATCCTGGCGCTTACCTGAGCGATATTTCAGGATGTCGTAGGCTTCAATTTCAACCGAAGTCACAACGTTGTTGAACACACTCAGATCGGACGGTGAAAGCAGCATTCTGAGAAAAAAAGAAAACACACAGAAAAAATGCCTGAGCAAAAAAGAAATGTCTCAGTCATTGAGTCAATATTTTGTATCAAAGAATAAAAGATAAATTCCTCCGTACCTGATTTCCCTCAGTAGCAGTAGCTTTTCAGGTCGGTCCAACACAACCAGCAGTTGGCGAATCAAGTTCTCCACCGACCGCTCTGCTACGTACTAAGAGATGGGTTTAATAATCACCTACATTTAGAGCTGAAATATGAACAACACTTCAGCTAAGAGCAAACTTTCCTACCCTTCGACAGGCCTTCATCACTGCAGCCACCTCCTCCTCAGTCAGCAGCCTGCGGGACATGTCCTCCACCACTCCCAGCATCTCTGAATTTGGCATTGAGCTGAGTTTTTGTCCCGCTGAGAACATCGCAGGGTGATGTATTTATAAGAAATCAAAAAGTTTCCACTTTTAAAGAAGCTACAATTGTTTTTTTCTGTTTCATGAAAAACAAAATCAAATGATCTTCTGTTGCTTTACTCAGTGCTCCAATGTTTGGATAAATATAAAATGTTTTACAAATTCTGTAAAACAAAAGCATCAATAAAGTCGCTGCTACCTTTGCGAGGTGTGTCTGTGGGCGGGGACTTGGAGCAACTGCTGGAGGCATCCCTCTTGCGTCCTCCTCTGAACAGCAGGTTGACGAATGTCTTTGATCGCTGCAGGGTGCTCTTCTCCTCCGGATCCTTCCCTTTCTTCTTCTTCTCTTTCTTTTGCTTGACCTCTGATGGAGCAGCAACAATAGATCAAAGACTGTATGAATGCTGAGTCAGCAATCTAACTACTTCTGAATACTTTGAGCTAACCAAAGTGCTCTGAATTTTTTAACTTTTAGCTAGTGTTCTATTTCTGTTAGCTTAGGTAGCATTGTTCTTCTTATAGCTTTAGCTAGTGCTCAGTTACTGTTAGTTTTTAGCTAGTGCTCTATTTCTTTTAGCTAGTGTTCTGCTTTTTTAGCTTTAGCTAGTGGTATGCTTCTCTCAGCTTCTGGTGTTATGCTTCTTTTTACTACTGTTATTCTTTTAACTTTATCTAATGTTCTGTTTTTTTAGCTTTTAGCTAGTGTTCTCTTTTTTAGCTTT
>JARVJO010000125.1:16438294-16464348 GCA_031762555.1 Cynodonichthys magdalenae | reverse complement strand
GACAGCCCACATCCGAACCCAGGAGGTAGTCCCATTCATTCCGGGGCGGAGAGGAGCAGACAGCCAAGGCGCGGCTCAGGCAGCACCAGGTCGGCCAGCCCCTCCCCCTCGTCACAGCGAAGGCACGCCCCCAACCACCCCCACGCATTGCCAATGGCCAAGCACACACACCCAGCCGACCACCCACCGAACCCCGATGACAACCAGGGCCATATTGACTTCTTGTTGCTAGCTTTAGCTTTTAGCTACTGTTTTGCTGATTTCATTTTTTTACTACATCATTTTCTACTAAATCAGGGATGTCAAACTCTGTTACACAAGAGGGACAAAATTCAAAACGTGGTCCAAGAGCCAATATACAAGTGCAAATTACCCTTTCCAAATTATATTTTATGTAGCATTTAAAACATACATAACCTAATGAATAAAAAAAAACATTTAGAAAGACTCATCAATCATTCAAAGACTCATTCAATTTTTATGACTTATTCTCTATCAACAACTTTTTGATTTATTATATCTTAGAGATACATTGTAGCACAATCCAGCAAATTTGGTAAAAAAATGAAAATCCTCACAAAATATAATTTTTTTTAAAACTATACAATAAGAATAAAATACAAAAAAAGACAATAAAGCCCCAAAATATGTATAATAGGTTGCCTTCAGGTCCAGGCCGCCCTTGCAAAAGTGATCTGCAATCTGAATGGGATTTGCCAGGTTAAATAACGGTAAATAAATAAAATAAATATTTTCCCGGCTTGAAAGTTGACCAGCTGTCATGAGAATAAAGCGCTAAATACAGAGACAAAAAAAATACAAAACATAAAACTATTTTGCAGTTAAAGCATTACCTTTGGGGCTGAAGTTTTTTTAACAAAGGCCAGATTTGGCTCTCAGGCCTTGATCTGACATGAGTACATGTTTATCTTGATGCTGTTGTTATGATATTTAATCATTTCAGCTACTGTTCTGGTAATTTTTGCTTTTGTTTGTTCTGCTTGGTTTAATATTTTGCGTTATGGATCGTTTCAGCTCTTGTTTCTGCTTGTTTTACCTTCAAAGTCTCAATTTTGTCTTCAACAAATTTCAGCAAAGTCACTCAGCATTGTAATTTTGCAAAAAAAAGTCTAAACTAAGTCATAAAAGCAGAAGTGATTAAGGCAGCTTTTTTTTAAAAAACAATTTTATTTTTACTTTTATCACTAATTTAAACTATTCTGCACACATTCATTACCTTAACCCCTCACAAAAATATCATTATTACAGTGTTTTTTCTATTTAATCCTTCCTGTCGCTTCTCCAGCTCCTTCTAGGGAAACCCCGGTGTGGTGGTCTCTCTCCGCGATGCAAAGATGGCTCCCATGCTCCCCTGCCCAGGCACCAATTTCTTCCGCCCCTTCACCCGGGAGACGCTGGTGGAAATCCAGAGGCTCGCAGAAGACAGGCAAAAAGCAGCCGAAGTAGAGGGCCATGAGGGGGAAGAACCGTTAGCCCCGCATCCTGATCTGGAAGCTGGAAAGAGCCTGCCCTTGATTTACGGAGACCCTCCTCCGAAGCTTCTAAACACGCCTCTGGAGGACGTGGACCCCTTCTACAAAACACAGAAAGTCAGCCTGAGCTCAAACACTCGACATACAACAACATAAAAACATGTCAGGACTCAACATACGTTTCTGTTATTAAAACTGACTCATAACAAGTGTTAGGTTTCATTTGTGGCACGCAGAAGCTGCAGTTAAATTTTATAGTGGTTGTCATTACTAAGGATTTATTTAAATGTCTTGAAACACTAAAGGGACAGTTCAGATCTTTTGAAGTGGAGATCTGTGAAACAGATAATATCTTACCTGCTGCAGGTAATAGAAGGTCCTTTGCATTTCCTGAACAGATCTTTTTTTTTTTTTCAGACATTCGTTGTGATTAGCAAAGGAAACACAATCTTCAGGTTCAACGCTGACCCGGCTTGTTACTTTCTGAGCCCCTTCAGTCTGGTCCGGAGAGGAGCCATCAAAATTCTAATACATTCATATCCTTTCAGCTGCACTGTTGCACAAAGTCCTGGATGGCAGATAAAAAAAAAAGCAGCAGTCCGTATGCATGATAGCCCACTCTAATGGATTTATCCATATAAATTTACACAAAGACAACGTTCTCGGTGCCAAACGTATGGTCTTTCTGTGCTGATTCATGCTTTTTTGAAAAACAGCAGAGACGAAAGATGATTTTGTGAACAATGCCGTTGATTTGCCAAGTATTGTGTAAGCTTTCAGTGGCAGGATGAATAATGATTTTGCCAGTCGTTCCCTTGTTAGCAGGTCTTAGCCATTAGCAATCTGTTCTTTTACTCTGTTTTACAGAAGTCGTCTTATCACCACAATCAATTTTTGGCTTCGAAACAAAAAGGATTTTTTTTTCCATTGTTTTGCTAGTTGTAGACATAAACCACTTTTAGATTGCTTTTAAACTGCAGGTCAAATGTCAGAATGGTAATGGTAATTTTAGGATCTCTAGTATTAAAATATTATCCTGTCACTTAGCTTCTTATTCTTTGTGAGTTCAAATATAAACATTGATGAACTCCTGCAACACAGACAGGCTGACAAGTTTTAACATGCAGCATGCTGCTGTTTTAAGTTTGAAAAAGAAAAAAAAACTTTTGTCAAACACAAATCTTTTTTCTTGTTTCTTTTTCTCACAATTGCAAAAAAGTTACATAGATTCTGTTTTTCTGCTGTCATTTTTACTTTTATTTAACCATGTCTAAAGCACTGTAATTCATTGACGTTCATCTTGACTGACATCTGGTACTGACGTCACATAGGGAGCTACTTTTACTAAGCCTAGTCCTGTTAGAACTGATCGGACTCTTTTTTTGTCTCATAAACCATGTGTTCATGTTTGTTCCTTTAACCCAGATTTAAATTATTTAGCATGTTCATCATGATTACAATTCTATCCAATTGTGTTTTCATGACGATGAGCAACCCACCAGCGTGGAGCAAAACAGTCGAGTTAGTACATTTAAATTTTTTGGTCACTGTATTTTAATTTTTCCAGGGATTTTGCTGTTTCTGATTCATGTTTAATTATTTATTTTTAAAGGTATGTTTTCACTGGGATTTACACCTTTGAGGCAACAGTCAAAGTGCTGTCGAGAGGTTTCTGTGTCGGTTCTTTTACATTCCTTCGAGATCCATGGAACTGGCTGGATTTCATGGTGATCAGCATGGCGTAAGTATCTGAGAAAAGTTTCAGAGGAGTTTACTTTATATTAAAGCTAATATTGTGCAGATTTAATGGACTGGACTGTGATTAGATATTATTGAGTCGAACCGGACATCTGTTTTAGATTTTTAAAAAATATTTTTCCACAGTTACGTCACAGAGTTTGTTGATCTCGGCAACGTGTCGGCCCTCAGGACATTTCGAGTGCTTCGAGCCCTAAAAACAATCACCGTGATCCCCGGTAGGCTTTCTGTTTTCTAATATTTATTTCTGGCTGCCATGAAAGGTGAGGCGGTTGATAAAATAATGTCTTTTGTCTGTCTGTCTGTTAGCAAAATATGCAATAAAAATGACTACAACTCAATCGGTTGTGCAGATATTGAGCTACAATTTAGTGTGTTGGTACCTGATACTCACCTCCAACACATAATCTGAGTTCTTACATATTTAGGAAGCTGACACAATATTTAATTTAGCTTGAGTTTTGTCATGAAATGAACTATTGTACATATATGTAAAATAACTGAATTTTAAAAATTTGACTTATTACTGTCCCCAGAACTGGGTAACAGTCAGTGACAACCCGACTCGTATTTTCTCAGGTCTGAAGACGATCGTGGGCGCTCTGATCCAGTCTGTGAAGAAAATGGGGGACGTTATGGTCCTGACGGTCTTTGCCCTCGCCGTTTTCGCCCTCGTCGGTCTTCAGCTGTTCATGGGAAACCTGCGTCAGAAATGCGTGCGGTGGCCCATCCGGATGAACGAAACAGCGTTTGAATTCTTCAGCCTCGTTTATAATGACACACAGAACTTCAACAGTACCACGGGGGTCAACGACACAATGTATTCCAACAGTACCTTTAATTTTATTGAATATATTGAAAACCCAGGTAGGTTTGTCACCTATTTCATTTATTTTATGACAATATTTTTTTTGGTAAGAACTGATTTATTTTTTTTTCCAATCGTAGAAAATCACTATTATTTGGAGGGCAGCCATGATGCTCTAGTTTGTGGTAACAGCTCTGATGCTGGGTATGTAACTTATTTTTATCTCTTAGTTATGTCTTTAAAGTGGCTGGGACATGCACATCCTTCAAATAAAAAAGTAAAAAAAAACATCTCTATATTTAAGAAACTTGGCATGACACAAATTTTTTCCCATTTTGTCACACAACTGGGTAATTCTTTTAAAACTTGGCTCAACTAAAATGAACCAGGAAGTGCCATCAGAGGGGAACTTATTAAGAAAGAAAACTCCCTGGTCTTTGTTTATTTAAACAACAATTTTAAAATTCTGACTCTTCTTCATTTCTCTGAAAGAGACTCAAAATAATCGAAAGAAACATCAGATTCTTCTCTACAGTCTGGGATGTTAGTCGTAAAAATGCTGCGTTCATATTCAGACATTCCCCTTTGACATCACTTCCTGTTACTTCACATGCAAATATCTCAAGAATGGTTCATCAGTGGAGTGATTTCTTTTTTTGCGGAAAATGTTATTCATGTAATTATTTCAAAACTATATTTATGTTTATTACAAAAAATTGATGTCACAGGTACTTGAAGATGTTTTGCTTTCATAAATGTTGCATAGTGTTGATAGCATTTCTCTAATTATATTTCTGTGCTGATAGAAAGTGCCCGGAAGGATACACGTGCATAAAGGCAGGGAGGAACCCTAACTTTGGTTACACCAGCTTCGACTCCTTCGGCTGGTCCTTTCTTGCCCTCTTCAGACTCATGACTCAGGACTTCTGGGAGAACCTTTTCCAACTGGTTGGCACTTTTTAAAAATGTGTTACACTATAGTTTGTAGCTCCTTTATCCAACCTGATTAGCAGTTAAGTCTACAAGAGAAAATTGTCCTAAGTTCTTGTAGCTTCTTTTTTGCTCCTAACACAGATCTTACGAGCAGCTGGTAGGACATACATGCTGTTCTTTGTGGTGATTATCTTTCTGGGCTCCTTCTACCTCATCAACCTCATCCTGGCTGTGGTGGCCATGGCTTATGATGAGCAGAATCAAGCGACTCAACGGGAGGCCATCGAAAAGGAGGAGGAGTTCCAGCGTCTGTTGGAACAGCTCAAAAATCAAGAGCAGGTAGACACTAGAGAATCTGCATTTCCTGCAAAAAATGCAGTGCAAATTTTAACGCTGCAAGACTTTTTCTCAAAACTGCTGAAGAAGCTGAGATTGTTTAATAGCAAAATGTTTACTGTGAGTAAATTAGATTTTTTAATGAAAATAGACAAATAAATTGAGACAGAAGCAGAAACAAGTGGAAAGACAGATAGATGGTGAACAAAGTGTAAACAAGCTCACATTGGCACAAAAAAGAAGTTCAAAAAGTTCCAGTTTGTTGTAAAAAGCTAAAACAGCTGAGATTAACAAAAATAGCTAAAAAAGAAGCAGAAAAAGCTGAAATTAGCACAAAGATAAAGAAAGAGCACATTTGTTGATTTAAGCAGTAAGAAGCTGAAATTATCACACAAAGGTGACTTTAGATTAAAAAAGACTACAATTATATGAAAGTAGCTAAAAACTGCAGAAACTGCTGAAATTCGTGGAAATCAACAAAAAGAAGATGAAAAGGCTTAAATTAGCAGAAAGAAGCTGTTAAAAGCCTAAAAAAGTTTAAATTAAAAGATGAAGGTTTTAAGTATGTTTTAAGGATGCTAAAGACAGCTCCTTTCATTTTTCAATGAGAAAAAAATGACAGAAAAAGCTAAGAAAAATAGCTGAAAATAGCTACAAAGTAGCAGAAAGCTGCTGAAATGAGCATAAATCAGCTAAAAGAAGCATAAAAAGATTAAATTAGAAGTAAGAAGCTGATAGAAGTCTAAAAAGGTTTCAATTAACAGAATAGCTGAAAAGAGCATCTGAAAAGGCAAAAAATGCTAAAATTAGCAACAATTAAAAAGAAGTTGGAAATAAAAGCAGAACCTGACCAAAAGATGAAAATTTTAGTAAAGATTTATAAACATTTTGAAAGGTTTTAAGTATGTTTTAAGGATGTTTAAGACAGCTCCATTCAATTTTGAAGAGAAAAAAAAATATAGAAAAAGCTAAAACTAGCTGAAAATAGCTACCAAGTAGCTAAAAAGGTAAAACATAGCAAAAAAAAAAACCTGCTGAAATGAGCAGAAATCAGCTAAAAATAGCTTAAAATTTTAATACATTTGAGTTGTTATTATTCTGACTTTAACAAAGTTTGAGTTAAGTGGCATTATTTAATACACGACTGTCAAAAAGTTTAATAAAGTGCAAAATAAAGGCAGTTTATTCCACTGTCTGTGTGCTACTGGTTAAAAAGATCAGTCTCCTGAAGTGGATGTGGTGAACTGTTAGAAGCATCATCTTAGATTACCTCAGATTGTGAAAGGAATCAAGTCAGGAGATTATCCATGCAAAGCTCTGAAGACTGTATCTCACAGTGAGGCAGCAGGGCATCAGCAGCATGAAAGGAGGGTCACATCAGTTTAGAAGGGTGTTCTACAGCTTGTTTCAGACTACCAAACATATGTAGGTACAAGGTGAAAACTGAAATAAGTCCAAGTGAAAGCTGTGCTTTAATAAAAGCAAAAATTACAACTCATTATTGTCGTCAGAAATAAACAGAAATTTGTATTCCTTACCAAACAGGCTCAGCTTCATGGAAGTCGAGCGACTCTGACCAGTAAAAAGTCTCTCAGTCACCATACAGTGTCTGAAAAGTCAGAATATGAGAATAGTCTCAAACAGGATGAGGCTGTGAAAGACTGTAACGGCAGAATTATTCCCCAGTTGATGATCAGAGCACCCACCATGGACGAGGTTAGTTGGTCGCTCTTACTTTTGGTTCTATCTCTTTTATCTTGTATGTTGCATTTATAACCATTCAAAGGATTTCTAATCATATTCTATAGTCTGCTGTAGATTATGAGCTGAAAAGGAAGTCACTGGAGTCACTGCACAGTACGCTTCATCTGGATGAACCGGTGCTGAAACAGAGATCTGGAAGTGCTACAACTGTGGCGACTGCAGCTGCTATGGAAGGTACAGCGCGGCGGTGGAAAGGGTTATAGAATAAAATTTATATAAACCACAATGAAATCTTTAAGATTGGAGTTGTTTTAAGACAGCAGCGATGTCCATTCTGTCAGAATTAAACTCTTTTTTTTTTTTTCTAAATTTCAAATGATCTAGATTAACCCTTTGCTGTGTAATTACTAACATTATCAAGCAGCTGGCAGGTAGCTTTTCCAAGGATGACAGAAGCATTGTTTTGATCTTGTCACAGTGAGGCTAATCATTCTGGCATTTAGCACTTGTGGTGTTTAGCTCCATGGCTATTTTCATCCGAGCGTACAAAACAGAGCAGCAACGGCATGACTGAATACCACTCATTCACGAGAGGCTGAGTCGAATACGTAAAGATAACCTTCATAATCCCGTTGGCGATGGTTTAAACATGTTAAATGTTTCCCTTTTCCCACCTCCTCTTTTCTTGTTCGTCTAGAGTTGGAGGAGGCTCAGAGGCCGTGCCCACCATGCTGGTACAAATTTGCAGACACGTTCTTGAAGTGGGACTGCTGCACGCCCTGGATTGTCTTTAAAAACTGGGTACACTTTGTGGTCATGGACCCCTTCGTTGACCTGGCAATTACGATCTGCATCGTGCTCAACACACTTTTCATGGCCATGGAGCATTACCCCATGACCCCGGAGTTTGACAGCATGCTCTCTGTTGGGAACCTGGTTAGTATTTTTACTACATTTAACTAAAGTAAACAAATGTTAAAGCAATTTAGACGTAATTCAGGAGTTTTGTCTTTCAGGTTTTCACTGGGATCTTCACAGCTGAGATGGTTTTCAAGCTTATTGCCATGGATCCTTATTACTATTTTCAAGTTGGCTGGAACATTTTTGACAGCATCATCGTCACTCTCAGCCTGGTGGAGCTGGGGCTGGCAAACGTCCAGGGTCTGTCAGTCTTGAGGTCCTTCCGTTTGGTAAGACATAGTACTTAAAATGATGGTTTTTAAGTGGGGTTGTGTAGTGTTATGAGTAGTCAGTGTCTTACCTGCAGCAGATTGCAACCTAAATTTGGAAGAAAATGTTATATCAGTGGTTCAAAACAGGACTCATTCAAGAGTGGCTTTTTTATTTTTTACCACAACTAAGATACTGACAACTCATGCTGCTTTACTCAACCCTATTTTAAAAAAAATCCTGTTAAGAAATACTGTTTATATGTTTTATTCACTGATTTTTTTCTTCATGTTTCTGATGGAATTAGCTTCGTGTCTTCAAACTGGCAAAGTCATGGCCCACGCTCAACATGCTGATCAAGATCATCGGTAATTCGGTGGGCGCTTTAGGTAACCTGACTCTGGTGCTGGCCATCATCGTCTTCATTTTTGCTGTCGTGGGCATGCAGCTCTTCGGGAAGAGCTACAAGGACTGCGTGTGCAAGATCTCCGAAGACTGCGAGTTGCCACGCTGGCACATGAACGACTTCTTCCACTCGTTCCTTATCGTGTTCCGTATCCTGTGTGGCGAGTGGATCGAGACCATGTGGGACTGCATGGAGGTGGCCGGTCCCTCCATGTGTTTAATTGTCTTCATGATGGTCATGGTCATAGGAAATCTAGTGGTGAGTCCAACAGTTATGATTCTGTTGCTGATACCTCTTTTAAATCTCAAACATGCAGATATTTCAAAGCAAAAACTCAGAATAGTAGAGACGATCTGTGGTCAACAGATCAGTTTGAGTGCAAGATTAACTCAAGTGCATGTCCAATATGAAGCACAAAGTGTAAAAAAAAATGTTCAGAAATGTCACCAACACATTTTTATTATTTAGCTTTGAGTGTTTTATCCTAGTTAAAATTGTTTCACAAACATTTTACTGTTATTTAGCTCACTGTTCTTACATTTTGCTATTATTTACTAAATGTTAAATTTTAATTTAAATGCTATGTCTAAATGTTAGGGCAATACACATTCTGAGTATTGCTTTGACTCATTCATGCATGTTTGAAAAATCCTTGAATCTTCTGTGGTAGCCTTGTGGAGCTGCCTAAATGTTTGCTGGTACAAAGCCCCACCTATTTTTATAAAGCACTGCTTATTTGAACAAAGCTCCGCCTAATTGTAACTACCTCCTCCCTTCCTCGGGCTGGAGCTCAGTCCCTAGCCAAGTTCCCGCCCCACAGAGCACCCTTCTTCCTAATCAATGTTATGAAAACGTGCAGAAGTGGGAGCGTCCGAAACGGTAGGAGGCAGTGGCCAATTTCAAAGCATTTAGATTAATTAATTTTTATATACCTTTTTCATAACAACTGAAGGTAACATAGTTACTTAATTGTGGTATAGAATTGACCTATGGGTCTGGAAAATACATAATGCCCTCCTTTAACATTTAGCCACAACATTTACGTTTAACTTTTACATTTAGATTTACACCTTGAATTTAACATTTAGATATAACATTTAAATTGAACATTTAGTAAAAGTTTGCACAATGTATGAACAGTGAACTAAATAACAATAAAATGTTAGTGACTTTATTTAACCCTTTGTTTTGCACTTGGCCCATGAAGTCTAACATTTAAACAATTGTCTCTACTGTGAAGCTGTTAATCTGACAAAGTGTTTTGTATAATATCATAATGCTAAAATATATTGTTATCCTTTCAGCTGAGGTCTTCCAAAGACAACTAGATACAGCTTCAATGTTGGCTATGACAGTATTTTAATTAATTTAGTTAATTAGTTTAGTTAATTGTTGCACAATTTAAATATAACGTTTGGGTGATTTTGTGTAAAAAGCAGACTTTGATGTTTGAGAAGATGTCTAATCTTGGCCTCGCAAGAAAAAAAAATACATTGTTAGAAAAACAATTGCTTAAATTATTTGTAAATTGTTAAAAAATAGAGTGATACCAGCTGTGTGAAATGAATGTAACATTAAGGATTTTATAATATTTGGCAAAGTTAAACGTTTATTTCATGTCAGGTGCATTTCATGTTCGTTTCCTCTTGCAAAAAAAAGCCAAAAATTGGCTGTATCCAAAGAGTTTTATTTCAAAATACCTCTAGCACAGAGACATCGTTTCAGGATCATGTTCAATTACCAGAGCCAAAACAATTTCCTCTCAGGTTATTCATAGAAACAAAAAGGAAATGGCTGATTGTCAAGCATTGTCGGCCACACGGTGCCAAAATTACTGTGGTTTCTTGCATTCTACTGTATCGACTCTTACTACACCTCACTTATAAATGCACACAAACATAAAGTCAACAATTATATTAAAAGGCATGAAGAGAAGGAGGGTTCAGTTTACATCAAATGACTCAAGCATTAAACACTGTTTGACCTTGACTATGTGCTAAGATCTTTCTCAAGTAGGCATGCTACTGCTGAGGGAACAAACACAGACAGCTGAGCGAGCAGGTGGCAAAGAGTCCTCGCAGGGTGTAAAGTAAAAGTCATCTGATAGCAGGTTGAATGGACGTAATCATTTTGCCTGTCTACAGTGTTGGAAGTAAAGTGAAAGCATGTTTGAGAACATATGTTGATTCAAGAGTAAATCATTTATACAGTTTATTTTGTATATTTATATTTAAAGGCCTAATCTATGTGTATATGAAATGTCAGATTTAACATGTTGCCTTTATCATTCTTCCAACTCAGGTGTTGAACCTCTTCCTGGCCTTGCTGCTCAGCTCTTTCAGCGGGGACAACCTCTCCGGAGGGGACGAGGACGGAGAGATGAACAATCTCCAGATCGCCATCGGCAGAATCACCCGAGGAATTAACTGGTTAAAAGCGTTTATCATTCGAAGGGTTCAGCTGATCCTCGGCAGGAAGCCCAAAGGGCCCGACGAGGGTCCTGTGGATGATGCCGACTCCAAGGAGGCAATCGAGATGAACCATCTGGACACCTGTCCCGCTTTTAAAGTGGCCGATGGGTTTATGAATTGTCCGGTTGAAGGCCGGCCCTCTGGATTTATTGTGGACGGAGAGGTCCGTCTGAATGTGCCAATCGCTGAGGTAGAATCAGATTTTGAAAATCTGAGTGAAGAAGATGAGGATGATGAAGAGGATGGATACAACTCAGTGATGGAACATGAGAAAGATACTCAACAAAATACAGTAATAAAAAAACTAACATTATCTGTTTGTAGCTATTTAGCTGTTTTTTAGATATGCTAGTTGTCTGTCTACCTAAATAATTATCTCCCTGTCTAGTACTCTGTATAAGAAGAGGTCTTGTTGTCTTGTTATTTTTAGAAATCTAAGTAGAAACTTTCGTACAGAAGTGTCCGATTCTATGGAGCTAAATTGGGGTCATAAGTTTTGTTCAAAATAAAATGTTTTTGTAACTGAAAAAAATAGATTTTAAACTGAAAAATAATTTTGAAACTGAAAAATAATTTAAAAACAAACAAACAAACAAAAAAAAGATTTGAAACCAAAAAAAAGATTTGAAACTGAAAATAATTATATTAGAAACTGAAAAAGTTCCAAACATCTTGTCTTTCGGTTTCATTTTTTTTCAGTTTAAAAAACGTTTTATTTTGAACAAAACATCTGACCACAATTTAGCTCCATGCGATTCCTTCAAATCATGTTGAAAAGGCAGTTGGTCTTTTTCAAAGAAAAATTACCTGGAAAGTTATTCCCCTCTAAAATATTAATTAACACCTCAAATGCTAAAATACTCTTTTTGGAAAAAACATCTGTAACATTTTATAATAACTACACCTTATTTAGCCTTACTTAATCAGTAATAAAGGGTTAGTTAACCTTGAAAACATAATTAATTAAAGGTTATTAATACTTAATAAGCTATAAATTAACATTTATTGCTAGTTAAGAGAGTTATTAAGTATGAATAAACAATGAGTATGTTGTTTTAGAAGTAATTAGTCTTTATAGGTAAAGCATTAATAAATGTGTTATTTCATTGCTTATTAAGTATGAATAAACTTTAATTACTGATGTTTTCAAGGTAAAATAACCTTTTAGTAAGGATTAAGTAAGGTTAAAAATATGTAATTATTATAAAGGGTTTCTCTGTTCTTTTAGTTCCTGTAACAGAATATAATTGTCTTTATTTTAGAAAAACTCTGAAGATGAAACCAGTATCCCAGGCCACATCAAAGTGAGCAAAAACACTTTATGTTGAGTTATATTAACCCGTACAATAGAGCAATAAAATTATAATTATGTAAGGAGTTCTGTTCTGGACAAATGATGGTTTAACTAAGCTTTGGTTTTGGTTCTTGTTCAGCTGATGGGTGCTTTAGAAGATGACGATTCTTCGGTTTGCAGCACAGTCGTCCTTCAACCTCCAGAGCCTGAACCTGAAGAAATAGTGGAAGAAGAACCAGAACCCGTGGAGCCAGAATCCTGCTTCACCGACAGTATGAACTTTTTTTAACAATATAAACATCTTAATATTTTTAATTTTAAGTTTCTGTTTCTTCTTTGCTCAGAATGTGTGATGAAGTGGCCATGTTTGACCGTGGACATTTCCAGCGGCAAAGGCAAGCTGTGGTGGAACCTTCGGAAGACTTGCTTCACCATAGTGGAGCATGACTGGTTCGAAACCTTCATAATTTTCATGATCCTCCTCAGCAGTGGAGCTCTGGTGAGGACATTTAAAATCGTTTGCCATTAGAGCAATTACCACGATACTGTTGGAATTTAAACGTCTCTCCTTCGCAGGCTTTTGAAGACATACACATAGAACGGCGCCGCACCATCAAAATCATTCTGGAGTACGCCGACAAGGTTTTCACCTACATATTTGTCATTGAGATGCTCCTTAAATGGGTCGCATATGGCTTCAAGACTTACTTCACCAACGCTTGGTGCTGGTTAGACTTTTTCATTGTGGATGTGAGTTTAGCTGCAAAGCTTCAGAGCTGGTCTATGTCAAACCTACGACTCGTGCTTCAAAGTCTTTGCTAACATTTAAATTGAGTTGTTTTGGTTCTGCCACAGGTCTCCCTGATTAGTTTAGTGGCCAACTGGATGGGATACTCCGACCTTGGACCAATCAAATCCCTCAGAACCCTGAGAGCACTGAGGCCTCTTCGAGCGCTGTCAAGATTCGAAGGCATGAGGGTATATACATTTTATTTGTATATTAGCACCGCAGAGTAACACAGTAACAGTGATTTAGAAGAAATAAACCTGTAATTTTAATTGCATTTTTGTGTTCATTTGACTTGTGTTTGTTAAATGCATGCTTTCACCACGGCTGCCTGCTGTATTAGAGCTGGCAGAGGTAAGTGTTTTGAAGTCTCTTTATAATGACTTAGTGTAACATTTATTAGCCCATTGTCTTACCGAGACCCCCTTTACACTGGGTGACAACCCTGCTATTATATTAACCAGAACATAAGTGGTCTGCAAGGTCTTGGTGAGATAGGTTTTAGCGATGTTGTGGTTTATTATTGGATCTTGGTGGTGGTGTATTCACAACTTGTAACCCTCATCCATGGGTTATAGAGCTGGTTATTGCAAAGCTCTCACATGTGTAGCTGCAGCGTCCAATTCAAGCTCTTCGAGTGCCAATAAACACTACAGCCAATGAGGTGTATTCACTAGCCGCTATCACCGTGACTTTTCATGGTCATCTTGTGCAGGGCAAGGACTGTGCATCCTGCAGGAAAAATACTTGTTTTGGAGTCTAAATTTGTGGAAGAAGAATTGTATCATCTGCTGAAATGAAATAAGGTTGAGCTTGTCGGTCCTTCTTGGGAGACTCTCCAGAGGTCCGTAAACATGATGTCAGGAACAACACAGACTGTTAGCTGTTAAAGGTGAATGTCGTAACCATGAAATGTTAAATTTAGGTCACATCGATAAAACTCAGTTTGACGTTGACAACTATTATTTAGATTTGATAGAAATGTTTCTGAATTTCCCCACTGACGGACAATAAACTTTATTCTATTCTATTGTTGCCAATTTACAAACGTCTACAATAAATTATGTTTCTAAAAGGCAAAAGCTAACCAAATTAATCCTTTTTAGTGGTCAGTAATTCATTTTGATAAAAATTGCAGTTGGAAATATATTGGTTCATTTAACTTGCAAAATTCTGCAATATATAGGGGTACAGTTTTCTGGCCGATCACCAATCTTTAAAAAGTCTGATCTGCCAATTCCGATTTTGGCTGATACCTATTTTTTCAAAAAGTGACACTGTCAGGTGTTATAAGGTCACAATACACCTTCAATGTTCCAATCTTATCGAAAAACCTTAAACAATACCCTTGAAACAACTCAAACTTGTTTGAACTGTACATTAGGTAGTGCTCACAGCAGAGCAAAAAGAGGCAGTGGCTGATTTTCAGACCTTTGTGGAGGTAGATGAGAAGCCAATCTTTTCCACAGATCTTATCTAAGTTACGGCCAATCTCCGATCTCCCAAAATTAGGGAAACTGGTGCACCCCTAGTAATATAGTTAATCAATTTCATTCACGAAATTTAATGTTCAAATTGTAAGCCATCATCTTCAATTTATTCTCTGCAACGTGAAATCACACTGACACCTAGGTACACAAGTGGTAGTACCAGACAACTTGTATATGTTTGATTTAGCTCCTTAACTCATCATTTGATATCCTTTATAAATGAAGGGTTTATTACGTATTTTATTTTTACTTGTAAAAATACACACCCATGAGGTTTTTTGCTCTAAAGAATGATTTAATATGTTGCTAATATTTGTAACTCAGGACTCAAGGCGGAGGAGATCAACCAAGTCGTGCAGGACAGGCACCAGTGGAAGCAGGTCATAGGTCGTTTTCTACCAAAGTATGACTAAGAAGAAGAATATTTGTAAACTTCATATGGAAACAAACACGTACAGTAAAACTTGAATACCATAGCTGTCAATTTATTTATAGATCATCATTTCATGAGAATGCTTTCTTTAGTAAGGCAGGAAAGGAAGTATTTGTAGCAATCCATGCAGAATCTTTTATAACAGCAGGTTAATCTCAACATTATTTTTTCCTTTATCTGTGATTTCCTTATGCAGTTTGTGATAAAAGTCAAATTTCCTCCATGCCTAATAAATCAAAAAACTGGATTAAAAACTAATATTTACTTGGGATTCTACTTGGAAATATAGTAATGAAATATTGTTGCATTGACTCCAAATGTTTCTATCAAAGTCGATCACTGATCTTTATATTGGCGCAGGTTGTGGTGAATGCGCTCGTTGGAGCGATTCCCTCCATCTTCAACGTGCTGCTGGTGTGTTTGATTTTCTGGCTCATCTTCAGCATCATGGGTGTTAATCTGTTCGCTGGCAAGTTTTATCGCTGCATCAACACCACCACGGGAGAGCTCTTCCCCATGTCGGAGGTCAACAATCACAGCGAATGCATGGCCCTGAAGGAGGCCACACAGGAGGCTCGCTGGGTTAACGTCAAAGTCAATTACGACAATGTTGGACAGGGATACCTGTCTCTGCTTCAAGTGGTAAAAATGCTTTTGAAATAAATATTTTTGTGTTTTTAATGCTATTAGATGAAAATTTGAAAAACTTCTACACTTGCAGGCAACCTTTAAAGGCTGGATGGACATTATGTACGCTGCTGTGGATTCAAGAGAGGTAATTATGATTTCAAGACCATATTTTAGGGGTTCTGAATCCAATACATACATAACGTTTTTTTTCCCATTTAGGTTGAGGAGCAACCATCTTACGAAATCAACCTCTACATGTATCTATATTTTGTCATATTCATCATCTTTGGCGCCTTCTTCACCTTAAACCTCTTCATTGGTGTCATTATTGACAATTTCAACCAACAAAAGAAAAAGATAAGTATAATTAGGAATACAACTTCACTAAAAAGTTTGTTTTCAAAGTGAATAATTGTGCCTTTTTTTGTTTTATTTCTCTGCACTTTGGAGATAAAGATATTTTCATGACAGAAGAGCAAAAAAAATACTACGAGGCCATGAAGAAACTTGGTTCCAAGAAGCCACAGAAGCCAATCCCACGCCCAACGGTAAATATTTATTCATTAGTAATCTTAATTTATGTAAAATCTGCTGACTTTGATTCAATGCCTTCGCTGATCTTCTCTTAACAGAACCCAATCCAGGGTGTGGTGTTTGACTTCATCAGCCAACAGTTCTTCGACATCTTCATCATGGTTCTCATCTGCCTCAACATGGTGACCATGATGGTGGAAACCGATGACCAAAGTCCAGGGAAGGAGGATTTCCTTTTTAAGGTGAACGTGGCGTTCATTGTCGTCTTCACTGGGGAGTGTGTGCTGAAGCTCTTCGCACTGCGGCAATACTTCTTCACCAATGGCTGGAACATTTTTGATTTCATCGTGGTCATCCTGTCGATAGCTGGTGGGTACCAAGTATTAAAGTAGTGGTTGCAAATCGGCTTTGGAAAAAGTAGCGTGTTGACGCGATTCATTTTTGTGTTTCAGGTACGATGCTCTCAGATTTAATCGAGAAGTACTTTGTGTCACCGACTCTCTTCAGGGTGATCCGGCTGGCCAGGATTGGCAGGATTCTACGTATCATTAAAGGAGCTAAGGGTATTCGGACGCTTCTCTTCGCTCTGATGATGTCCCTCCCTGCCCTGTTCAACATCGGCCTCATGCTCTTCCTTCTCATGTTCATCTTTGCCATCTTTGCCATGTCAAATTTTGCCTACGTGAAAAAGGAAGCTGGGATAGACGACATTTTTAACTTTGAGACGTTTGGTGGTAGCATTATCTGCTTGTTCCAGATTACGACATCAGCAGGTTGGGACGGGCTTTTGCTTCCCATGCTGAACCGGGAGCCTCCGGACTGTGATCCAGAATGCGAAAACCCTGGCACGGATGTGAAAGGTAACTGCGGCAGCCCGCTGATGGGCATGGTGTTCTTCTGCAGCTACATCATCGTTTCCTTCTTAGTCGTGGTCAACATGTACATCGCTATCATCTTGGAGAACTTCAACGTGGCCCAGGAGGAGAGCGGCGACCCCCTCTGTGAGGAAGACTTTGAGATGTTCAACGAAACGTGGGAGAAGTTCGACCTGAACGGAACGATGTTCATCAAGTACAGCCAGCTCTCAGATTTCTGCGATGCCTTGCAGGAACCACTTAAGGTTCCAAAGCCCAATCTGCTTCACCTGATCAAAATGGATCTGCCCCTGGTGATTGGGGACAGGATCCACTACCTGGATGTGCTGTTGGCTGTCACTCAGATGGTATTGGGAGACACGGTGGAGATGGCGGCCATGGCGAAGAGCGTTGAGATTAAGTTCACTTTAAGCAACCCCACAAAAGACTCCTTTGCACCGATTACCACAACGATACGCCACAAAGAAGAGCAGAGGGCTGCTGTGGTTGTTCAGAGGGCTTACCGCGGACACCTTCTGAAACGCTGCGTACGCCACGCCGCCTTCATGCACCGATTAAAAAGGGTGGGTAGAAAGGACGAAGGTGACGATCCTCCCGAGAAAGAGGGGTTGCTCGCTCGAAGGATGGGGGTGCTCTATGGGAGCAACACAGACCTCGCTGAGGAAATGGAGCAAAATGATTTACAAACTCTAGCAACGCAGGAGCAACTTAACGCAGAGACAGTGTCACACTGTAACAGGTCCCAGTGTGAACAAGAGCCCCCTGAGCCAAATGTAATTGTTGTTCCTGTTGAAATTACAAATGAGGTTTTGTTACATTCTGCTCCTAACCGACACCTCTTGAAAGAGTCTGTTGTATGACAAAGATAAAGATGTCCTACACTTGATTCTTTTTTTTTTTAAACAGTAGATAAAACAGTGCTAGTCAGTTCAAAGCTTCTGAAGTTAACTTTGTTTTGAAACAATGATTTAGAGCTTGTTGATGCTAACAACCATTTCAATTGCCTTTTATGGAACCTTAAGCAGGGGTGGCCAAGGTGGGTGTTTTGGGTGGGGGGTGCATATACAAATTCAAGATGGCAGCCAAAACTACTTCCAAATGGCTTTAATTCAGCTGTTTTAAGAAATACTGAGCAATTTTTTGTGTGATCATAGCTAAGCATGATAAAAAAAACATGCTGAATGTTAATCACAGCTTATCATTCAGTCATTTTTAAATATACAAAACTAAAGATTAGTGTAGAAGTAGCCGAAAAACAATCTTTACCAAATTCTAAATGCTAATCTAAAATTCAAGATGGCCACCACAGTCAATTTTAAAAGTCTATCATTCAGCCGTTTTAAGACTTATTAAGATTAAATTTGTTGTGGAGTAGCTAAGAATGATCATGTTAATTGTCGATGCTAATTCCCAATTAAGCTAACCACTAATGTTAATGCTAATTTTACAAAGGGTTATAATTCAGCCATTTTTAAACATAGCCTACACAGCTGAAAATATCCATGGTACAGCAGTATCAGAAAACAATCTATAATAAAATTACAAACACAAAATCCAAGATTCCCACCCACGTGTCAATTATTTGGAGGTGGCACCTAGGGAGGCCAACCAAGTCCCAGCCCAGGGGTGGTATTTGTCACTCTGAGCACCCCTCTGACTCCATCTTTGACCTTAAGGTTTCTTTTTGGGTCAACGGTGAAACTGGACTCCATGTTTATCTTATAGTAGTCATATTAATTGGAATGAGAAAGAAAAGAAAATCACAGTATTCAGAATTTAAGGCCTTGTCTAACCAACATTGGGTATTTTTTTACCCCTAGTGGAGAAGAGTATTTCAGTATTTTTGTTAAAATCTTTCATTTAATGAATTTTCTATAAAATATTACAAAAATCACCAGTTTATCTCTTCTGGGATGAAATATGGACCAGGTTAAATCTACTTCATGTTAGATTTAGGTAAATAATCTTAAAGTTTTAACATGAACAATAGACAACTAAGCTATTTTAGGGTTTAAAAAAAAACAATAACTTTGCTTTTGCCATAAAAATGAATATGATGGATGTGTCTTTCATTGGATTAGAGTAGGGGTTTTTCAAAGTATACAAGCACAAGGAACCCCCCCCCGCCTCGAGATAAAAAACTTTTTTATTTTAGATTTAAATAAAAACGTATTGTTTTTAATCACTTCACATCAACACTTTTTTTGTTTTCTTCTACTTCCTCAAACAAAGCCTGCTGTGTGTCACGACTTCCTTTGCGCACCAGGTCGCCCCTGAACATTTTTTTTTTCGCCTCTGAGCTGCTACAGTTCATACTGAAGTCATATTTTGATGATAATGTGATACACCACTGAAAAAAAATCTAAACAAACACAAAAAATTAATAAAAAAAAAATTCTGATCTTAGACCTGCAGTGTGAACTATTATTTCCCCACTTCCTGATTCACATCGCGCCTCCCCTTAATACCACTGCTGCCCCCCTGGGGGGCGCGCCCCACAATTTGAAAACCCCTGGATTGGAGTATTTGAAGCTGTTGTTACTCAGCTTTTACAAGCCTGAAAAAAAAACTAATGTAAATTTGTGTAAAAGTTGTAGGTTTATGATGGTCTGAACTACATGCAGAATTTCTGTTTCATCACTTCGGAGCTGAATTCGAAATGAATCGATCTAAATAATTCACGTTCTTGTTCTCTCTTACTCTAGCACTGCTTCTCTTAACTAAATGCTACATTTTCTTTGAGGAATTTGATTTGTACATATGTAAATCAGATCAACATTTGTCTCAGTTTATATTGCACTATTTGTTTCCAAATTTAGAGCAGATCATGTCTTTATAAACACTCTCTTTATAGAAATGTACATGTCTTAAACCTTTTTTTTCTTAGATTTTGTATTTATTTTGTCGCCCTTTTGTCCCTTTTCCTTCCATTTTGTTGATTTTACATCACAACACAGCTTTAAATATGATACACATTGTCTTTCAATTTAATTTTAAAGTAATTCTTTTAGCATTGCAGCTGCAACTGACTTTGTTCATAAAGGAACAACACAGGTTCTTTGGTACTTTATCTTTAAAGTAGTTTTACAGATTTTTGCAGAGTTTTGAGCATTTTGGGATCTGAAAGTGTTGATTCAAACAAACACACTTTTTTACAAAGTATAGAAATGTAAACTGTTTATATAAAAATACAAGAAGCTTTCTTTAACGTTTTTTCAATCAACAGTTCTGCAGGATTTCTGAAGGTTTTTTCATCATTTTATTCAAACTTTAGCTGCTTTTTTCACAAACTTTAGGTCCATTCCTGGCACTCAACAATATAAAACAAGATCTCTTTAAAAGATTAAGAACCTTTACGTTTGCTAACTAAGTTTAAATGTCTTACGTGGAACACGCTGTGCAGAAGTTTTGAGGCACCGTAAGTTACTGTGAAACTAAAGCTGTGAATATTTCCTTTTTATTTAAATTCACACAAAGTTCCTAAAAACATTAATCGTTTTTTATGCCCATCCTTGTATTTTGAGTTTAGCTGAAGTTCCACAGAGATCACCTTTTACTACATTAGCAACATTTTTAATTTTCAGTGTAAAATGGTTCATTTTCTGCTGCATATAAAACAAGTTTTAGACAATAATAGACAGAAAACTTTAAAATGTGTGGCAAGTTTAACACCCAGATTATTTAGCAAGATAAACAATGCTATTTAGATTTTAGAATGTCTTGTTGAAATAAGCAAGTTATAGCTGCACTTTCTCCACAAAGTTTTACTGTTTCTTCCTTCACGAAGTGGCCTTTTTGCATTTTTTCCAAAAATAGAAGATATTTTAAAATATAATATCATTTCCTTGAAAGATTTTCATTGAAATATTGTTTGGGGTTTTTTTTTGTTCTTGTTTTTATTTAAACTTTACACATTTAAATGACTATTATAGCCCCTAACTGATAAAAACATGTGCATTGTGGAAATCCATTCAAACCTCTGGAGTGCCTGAAACATTCTGCACAGTTGTGTAAATTAAATAAGCACTTTTACAGTTTTTCATTAGTTTTTATTTTTTTACAGTATGCGGAATGAATCCTCTTTGTTAATTTTAATAATTTCTCATCAGCCTTGGAGGAAACCCAGAAGGAATTAAAAATAATTCTGCATGTTTTCTCCATGCGAGTGTGTTTTTCTGCGTCTCGTCCTGCTGCTGCAGCACTTTCTGCTCAGATGTTTGTAACATGACCTGCAGCTCTTCTGTTTGAAATCGAGACACTGCTGCTCCACTTTAAAAAAGGTCTCCTGTGATAGTTTGGTGATAGAAGACAGCGTCCTCCGTTTGTTTACATTTCTACTAGAGGACAAGCTTTCTGGGGATTTTATTTTACAGAAGTATTACCTCTTTACTTTTTTGTTTTTGCCTTTTTCTCCTGAATTGTATATTTGTATTTTTTTGTTATTGTAAAAAATTGTAAGTATGTTAGAATAAACAATTTCTTGTAGTTTCAACAGATGTCATGTTGTCAGCAACTTTTATTACTGTTTTATTTTTTTTTATTCTTTATTTTGTCATGTCTGAAACCAAACCTGCCCTCTGCTGCCCTCTGGTGGTTATCTGAGTGAAATACTACCAAGCAAGAAAAGTTAAGTTATAAATAATTTTCGTATTATTATTAGGTATTTTAGCATCTTCTCGATAAGTTCATTAGAACAATATGAATTTAAAAAAATGCTGGTTTTATATTTTAACTGTGTAACATTTTAATATTTATTCTTTTGTGTGTAAACAGATCAAACAGGCGTTTATTTTAATGTTTTCATTTTATGTTTCACCTGCTATTACTTATTATTGATTATGTTTTTGCCCATGTCTGTGTGAGAGTTTGTCTGTTAGCAAAATATTTCACAAACCACTGGGCAAATTTTAATGAAACGTTTAGGAAATAATCCTTGGATGTATGTCTACAACTGATTAATTTTTGAAATCGGTCCAATTCAAGATGGAAGCCACAGCTAACCAATGTTAGCGAACACAAAAATATATATAATTCAGTCGATTTTGCAGATATTGAGATACAATTTATTATAGTAGTTGAGAGTCATGTCTTATATCACATATGATATTTTTGAGGTTTGATCAAAACAGATGTAACTCTGTCATTTCTCAACATAAATTAGTTTCATCTGTCACCTCTAATTAAAGTCATCTCTGAGGGAAGTACGGTAATTTCATCTCCTCTCTAGTTGTTAAAACTTGTTTTGAACCGGAGCCACACAGAGCAAATCAGCTTTGACATTTAGGGAAATGTGCTCAGCTTGGCTGACCTGAGACCGTCACTCTTGACTGCATGTGGATGTTGCATAACAAGAATTAAGAGTTTTCAGCTGCACTCGATGACTCTGCTCAGAAGTAAATATGCTCTTTAGACGTGTACAACCAGCCCTACGCATTAGGTTGGATTTCCTTTAACCACCATCAGTCACATAAAGAAATAATCAAATTTTAGGCCAGTCCATCCCGTTTTTATTCACTCTTGTCTGGATTTAGCCAAGAACAGAGATGTATAGGAACAAAGAAAGTACATTTACTTTGTTGTAATATAATTTCTTTCAGGGTCTGCCATTTTACCAAGTTTTTTTTAATTGTAACTGTTTAATTGTAACCACCAGTCCATGCCAGACTTTATAATGGACGTTCTTCACAAATTGGACAGCAGATCTGCCCCTCCTGAAGACAAATGTCGACTGCACTGACTAGCTTCCTGTTTGCTGATGTTGCAGCACGTGGCACCAAGTCCCATAGCTCTCGTCAAACCGCTGCTTCGGCTCTTAACGCTTGTAAAAATTGGGGTCTGACAAAAAGTGAGCCCAAAACTGAAGTTGGGCACAGAATTTGCCCAGATCCAACCCAAAAGTAAAAGATGACTTTGAGATAAAGAAAGTGCACAATTTTATCTATCTAGGTGATATTACAGATGATGATGACTTAGACCCAGAGTTTAAAGGAGGGTATTCTTATAATGTCATTCCTTCTTCAAGAACATGCTGTTGCTTTGACTCATTCATGCATGTTTGAGAAATCCTTGAATCTCCTGTGGTAGCCATGTGGAGCTGCCTTAATGCTTGCTGGTACAAAGCCCCGCCTTTTATACCTAGCTCCTCCCTGGAGCTCAGTGTGCAGCCAAAGCTTTGTTATGAAGACGTCCTGAAGTGGAAGTGTCACAAACGGCAGGAGGTTCTTAAACCGACAGAGGCCAATTTAAGGCGTTTAGATAGCAAAGACAAAATTATTTTTGATAAATACACAATACCCCCCCCTTTAAAAGAAGAACATCTTCTGTTTGTTCCATGAAAGATGCTTCAATTTCAAGGAGCTTCAAGGAGCTAAAAAACCAAAACCCTTCTCATCACCAGTGATGCAGACATCTTGATGCAAATTGCAACAAAGTTTCCAAAACTCCCATCTTGCAGGGATTTTGAAGCTGATCCTAAAACTGTACAACACATCTTGCTCATGGGCAGGTTTTCCTGCTTTTACAGTAATTTGTAATAGGAGGAGCAGCGGAGAACTTCACGCCCACCGCTGCTGCACACGTTTCTCCTCACAACACTTCAGGTCTGCAGAGAAACTCCAGCACCTTCGTGGCGTCAGCTTCTTTCTTTTGGATGTCATCATGCGCTGGACTCTAGCTGGATGCTGGGGACTCGCACTGGTAACCTTATCAGGTAAATTGGAAGTTTTATTTTTTTTAAATACACATTTTTAACCAAATAAACAAAAATATAACAAAAAGGTCTAACAGATGTGTCAGAAACATCAATAATTGAATATTTAGGCTGATAAAAGCAGGTAAATTATCATTTATTAAAGCTTTTCAGTCATTTAAAAGTCGTTTTAATGTCTCTTTAACCACAACTAGACAGCATAGAGGAGTTTTGCATGTTATTTTTGACTCCATTACTTCCTGACCATCTGGGGGAAAAGAGGAAGTTCACCTCTGAGACAAAAACTTTATGTTATTGTCATGTAAATGAACTAAAGTTTCCTTTATTCTAAAAAAATAAAAATAACAAACAGCTGTAATTTTTTTTGTCCTCGACTTTTTGTCTTCTTTATTAATAACAGAAAACAGACAACATGAAGTGTGTTTAAGGCTTAAAAAGCTGCTTATTGTTGTATTCTGATTTTATTGTTGCCTGATTATGGATCATTTTTCTTGCATGAGCTAAAAAATGAGTTGCTCGATAAAATCAAAAAGAAATACAAAAAACAAGATAAATTAAAAATGTTTGTAAGAGAGGTCTTACACATAAGAAAGAAGGAAGTCTCAGAAAGGTGATAAATTATTTGTGTTCATCAAGTAAAAAGCAAAATAAGGATTTATTTAATTCACTATTTATTAATCTATTGATTTAATGTGTACAAACTAAGTACCTCAGAGTGAAGTTAGGCATATTTTTTCTTATATTTTCTACCTAAAACTAAGTAAAAACACAACAAATATAAAAATAATGTGTGTTTTCACTTAGTTTAAGAGTTTTTAAGTGACGTTTAGTTTTTGCACATCTCTGTTCCTGTGTGCCCCTCTTTAGTTTGCAGTCAGGGAGTGACAGACACAGACATGTGGTTACCACGGTGACTGCAATGAGCCACCAAGAGCAATGTTATAGTCTCATACAGCTCATACATCAAAATATACAGTTTTTATTTAGTTTTTAATACAAAATTGATGGACTTTTCAAAATGAAGATTCTATATTTTCTTCCACACTTTTGTTTTGTTTTGCACCGTAACTAAACAAGCTGCAGTAATGTTGCTGTGACTGAATACACTGTGACTTCTAATAATGTATCACTCTCTTTATGTTAAATGTAATGTTAGAACCTGGATCAGTATGATGTGTAAAAAAACAAAAACGAAACCTTTATGAAAACTTCTCTTCTCAGTTGGCCTGCAGATCCAACAGTGGCCTCGGTTTTATGGCGTGAAAGTGGGTCAGTCTGTGAAGATGTACTGCAAGTCGTCATCAAACAGCACAAGCTGGCACAAGGCCGAAGAGTACAACTTGAAAACGATTGAGGTTCGGAGGGATGAAAGGATTCAGTTTGAAAAAGAAAACCTAATGGCTTACCTCAAGATCGACAAACTCCAAACTGAAGACAGCGGAGTGTACTTCTGTCAAACAAATGATGTCTATGGGCCTGGAACTGCGCTACAAGTAGTGAGTAAGTGTACAAATACACAGTAAAGTAGTGAGTATGTTTACAAATACACAGAAAAGTAATGAGTAAGTAAGTGTGCGTAAGTGTACAAATACATAGTAAATAAGTGAATAAGTGCCATAATACACAAGTAGTGAGTCAGTGTACAATTACACTGTGAGGTAGTGCGTAAGTATCCAAACACAGTAAAGTAGTGAGTGTCAAAATACACAGTAGTGGGTATGTTTACAAATACATGGTAAAGTAGTGAGTCAGTGTACAAATACACAGTGAAACAGTGAGTCACTGTACAAATACACAGTGATATAGTGAGTATCATTGTTCATTAAGGTTGTAGTTTTATTATTTATAATTTTCTAAACATAATTTGATTTTTGTCATCTTTATTTTAGCCTAAACTTAAACCAAAACAATCAGCTCATTCCTTTCTTTCCCTTTTTATGCAGCTTTGAGAATTTTGCTTAATTTTTTTTTAGATGGATGGATGGATGGATGGAATGATGGATGGATGGATGGAATGATGGATGGATGGATGGAATGATGGATGTGTAAAAGAATGCGTGTTATTTCGTGATACGTGGCTAACTCGGAGTGAATGAATATACACCAACAATAATTCAATTTTGCAGTAATTGAAAGAAGATTTCATACAACCGCAGTACTGGTCTGAAGTGTTCAGTTTAATCTCAAAACTGGAGCAGTTCAGCCCCGTCTTTTCTGCGCACA
>JARVJO010000125.1:16420807-16438194 GCA_031762555.1 Cynodonichthys magdalenae | reverse complement strand
AAGTGTCTTGCCCAAGGACACAACAACTGAGACAGCTGGAACGGGGGATTGAACCGGCGACCTTCTGGTTCCAGGACAACTCCCCAGACCACTCTGCCACAGCCGCACCACAAACTGTCCTCCAGTGAACGGTGGAAACAAATCTACTTATCTGAGAATTCATGCTGCTCTCAGTCAATCTGTTTCTTACAAGCAGCAAAATAAGCGCTGAAAGGAGATTATGCGGGCCATGGCTGTTAAAATGAAGAAGTTAGTTTGACTGATGACAGGATAACTGATTTAGAGTCAAAACACAAAAGTACAATTGTGATCTGATAATCACCATATTATTTGTTATCAGCTAAATGTCATAATTAATTAAGTTTAATTCTTTGGCCCATATTGCCCAACTCTTTCTTCCAGATAGCAGAAATTTTCATCTCCTCTGTAAAACAGAGTCCAGCGACCTGCAGAGAAAACAAATTTTGACTGCCTCCATCTGTGAGCTCATTCTGTCTGTCACTACCCAGAGTTCCTGATCCCTCTTCACCATAACAGACTGTCACAGAGGATGCATTAAATTACCAAGTTTTACTAAAATACCTCCTTTTCTTGCAGGGATTTTATCGAGGAGGGCGTAGTGGATTATGCCAAGAAGAACCCTGGGACTGTTGTGTATGTGTCTCCTCAGCAGGACTGCAGGCTGCCCAAGATAGTTGCAGAATACTGTGAGTGCTGACAATAACATGCTGACTTTGTTTTCTTCTGAATGTGTTGTTTTAATGTCACTGTAGTTACCTAATTTTTTTCTAAATTCCTGTAAATAGTTAATCATAAAAGATCACAACATAGACTTACTGTATTTAAAAAGTATTGCAGTACTACACATGTACTCTAGGGGGCAGTATGAGTCAGTTGCTTTTTTCTGAGACTACTAAAAAAATGTTTTTACTTCTTCATGTTTGTCCCCCTTCAGTTTTACTCATATTGAGTGCTTTTTGTTTTCTTCCTCTTTTTGCAGTAAACGGCAACACCAGAGAAGAACCTCTCAACAGTAAAACGTCGCAGGAGATTCTGGAGGTTCTGACCAAGCTGACCAATCAGTCCGGCCTGGACGTCATACGCCTCCGGAAGCCCTTCCACACGGACAGCCCCAGCATCCAGGGCCAGTGGCACCCGTTTACAAACCGCCCCCCGTCCATCGGCCCCATCAGTCCACAGAGTCCGTTTCCAAGTCAGGACTAACCAACATTAAAGCCATTTTCCAGAAAATAAGACCTAATTTCCTGTTTTTGTGTCCTTCCCCCTCCTATTAAAATATTTTATAAGTTATTTTTCTTCTTTAAATCATAACGATTTAAAATAAAGATTAAAGACCTGGAAATAGTTGTGATGGAAATGATTTTCGTTTCATTCTCACCTCCTGCGTTTTAATTGATCTCCAGCAGCAGTTAGAAAGATCTCACATCCGCTGTTCTCCCCAAGGCGAGCCGGCTCAGCTTGACCCATGCAAGGACATTAAAGGGCTCTAAATAAAGTTGCTGTTGCTAAGTTACCGCTTTGAACATCGCTCTGGAAATGGTAATTTTGGGCCCCCCTGCCTCCCAGAGCTTCTGTTTTACTTTATTTTATTTATTTTTTATTTCCACAAATCTGCCCCAACGCAGTTCTGTTGGACCGAGCTGGGATCGATTCCCTCCAGAGGCCACAAGCTGAAAAAAAACGAGGATTCAGTCTGAACATGTTTTATAATTTCCCTCCAGGCTGCTCACACTCATTTCTTTTTCTTTATGTTTTTTAGCTCTTTTTTTTGCCAGAGTTTCAGATTAAGATGATCTTATGCTGAGAAATATATGTTGGTCAGACCTACTCTGAGAACGTGTTGAGGTGGCTACGTTCAATTCATCCTGAATCTGATCATCTCCAAAATGTAATCAGTTGTAGACATACATCTAAGAATTATTTCCTGTAAGTTTTCGTTAAAATGTAACTCTTGGTTTATGAGATATTTTGCTAACAGACAAACTGGATTTGTTTTCAACAGTTGTTGCTAAATGATTTAGTCAAATATGTTGCACAATGAGTAGCACTTGGACTATATGTTGTTATTTACTCTCAGCTACTATCACAACAAATTTTGGCTCCATGCTCGTAAAATGGATTGAGTTCTAGCAATTTTTGTGTTTTCTAAGTTCGGTTGGCTGTGGTGGCCATTTTGAATCAAATCAACTTTAAAAATTAATGATCTTTAGATGTACATCCAACGATTATTTCCTCTGAGTTTCATTAAGAATCCTTCTTGGGTTCATGAGATATTTTGCTAACAGTCACTGTTACATACAGTTTGTACTTTTTTTCCCAATGTGAAATTTATAGAAATGAAATAAGACAGGAGATTCAAAATAAAAACATCAACTTGTTTAACTGTTTTACAAGAAGAAATGTTTCAGTCCTAAAGGAAACAGAAAACAGAGACGGAACAATAAAAAAGTATCAGTATGCAGAAAGTACATTTCTTTTACCATTAAAAAAACAAGAACGCAAACTGGGCAATAAAAATAAAGAATAACATTTATTTATAATAAATACTCAAACCACAGGCAGTTATAAATACTGAAGCCATTTGTTGTTTTTACCCATAATCCTTGTCGTTTTGAAACAATAGAGTAAAAAAAAAGCAGCAGATTCAGACAAAGCTTCCTGTTTGTTACATAACATGAATAAACAGTTTGAAAAGGGGAAACATCAGCAGGAACTTATTTTAATGTAAAACAGTTTGAACATACAGGTTGGTATTTTTTTATTAGCTACAAAAATCTTTAAAGTATACTCTCCATATAAATATATATATACCGTAGCTTTGACATACATCAACAGGAAACTCACCTTTTCTCAATTTTTACATTTACAAACATAAATTTGTGGGATTTTTGAACTGATTCGAGGTTTATAAACCAGACAGGGGGGGTGTGAAAGTGAACAAAAGATAAAAGTTTATTAAGGTAACATGAAGGCAGCTGAGCTCAGAGGAAGAGGATAAAGGCTGATTAGAAGCTGGAAAAGCAGCAACACATTTTTGTGATCTACAGATTTAATCTCAGTCTGAGCATTTCAAATGACTGGAATCATTACATACATTGTTTTTAAGAGATAAAAATAAATATTGGTGGTGGGCACAGTTCCACTTATACGCAAATATCTGAACTAGCTTCTCGTTAGCGAACCGATTAGCTTCTGCTAAATTAGGCCCCTCTAACTTTAAGTCCACTAAAAATATACAAGTGTAAAACTTATATTTTTATGCTATTTATCCCAAATTAAATGAAAAACTATTCCCTCTTAAAAGAAGTGCTGGGTGTGTCAAGAATCGTGTGTAGCATGTAGGATCTTTAGCAGCTAAACTTTAAACTAAGACCATCAAAAAGAAAAAAATAACATTTATTTAAATAACAAATACAAAAATGGATTATGTATAAAATATGGTAGAGAAAGTATTTGCAATTCATTAGTTGACAACATAAAATGGTATTTAAAAAATAAAAAACTCAAGCAAAATGCTTATTCTGATTCTGAAAGGGTTAAACTGGAAGCATCACAAGTCAGACAGATATAATTCTGGTTTGGATTGGCCAATTTGTCACAAATGATCCCGCCCACCTTCAAATTAAACCAATAGAAATGGTTTGTGACAGTCATCTTAGCAGTTAGCGTTAGTATTTGCTTATTGTTAAAAATCTGTTTAAGATTAGCGGAGCTAAGATTCTTGTTTAGCAGATTAGTGGTTAGTGAACCTAACACTTTGATTGGCGGTGCCCACCACTGGTGAATATATTAGGACACTACTGCGGGGGGGGGGGATGATGCAAGATCTGACCCCATGAGTGAAATTCTACGGGAAAAAAAGGGCAGACTGCACTCTTAAAGTCACAAATTTGATCACTAATTTAAAGAATAGCAGCATTAGGTAAAAAAAAAAAAAAATACAAGTAAATGCTAAAATTTAGAACAAAAAAAAGAGTATAATAAGGCAAAATGACGATACAGTAAAATGGTCAAATTGTTAAAAATTAAATAAATCTAAACTTAATAAGCCCAAGAGTCTTAACAGTGTCAAAAACTGGATCAAAAGTTGAGTTAAAAGATTGTTTTTCCACATAAATTATAATATTAAAGAAAAAAAATTCACAAAGGTCACACTTGAAAACGACAAACGTAATTTAAAAAATAAATTACAATCAAAATGCCTTGATTGTCTTGAGATTTCTTCCTCACCTGCATATACTCAGATGCATTGAAGCAGACTCAGAACCAAAGACAGAAAACATCATATCTCTGTTCACAGAAAAATAAAATGAATCTATGCAGGGTACAATAAAATCTCAAGACTATCAAGGCACTCTAGAGAGAAATGCGCCACCCAAAGTTTGAAAGATTAGTTTTATTGCGTCTCAAGTAATTATTTTGGGGCATAAATGTAATAAAGTGTCTCCTATAAGTGCCTTAAAGCAACATAATCCAGGACACCTTGGATCATCATCAACCAAAAGGTTTCTCTTTACCTCTTCCCGCAGAGACGACACCTAAACGGTGGCGTTATCGTCGTAAGATCATCAGAGAAAAACGCCGAAGACGCTTTCACGAGGAATAGCTCAAGTCTATCCATTTCAAATAAGCGTAGAAACAAATAAAACACTTATCTCCACATTTGAAAAAAAAAGAAAAACAGTCCTAAACATATAATTAATTCTTATCTCCAAAGAAAATATAAACACAAACATAATTTAAGCATTTTCCTTACAGCGTTTTAACTGTTTGTCTTCGGTTAAATCAGTCTGACAGCACACACACAAAATAATAAACATTTCCTTTCACAGCGTTTCATCTTTTCCCACACAGATAAATCAGGCCTGCAGCAGGTGTTTTTTTCACCGGCTACTAAACTGCTGCAACGATGACGCAATTATTGCTATTTACATGAGAGAAATCACAAAAAAGTGGCACTGAAATGGATCTCTCATGCTTGGAATCGAAACTGGATTCCTAAAGTGATACTCTGGCTCCAAAATGAAAGTAAATTTTATCAAAACAAGAAAAAAAATAACAGTAAAAAAGAGCATTTACAGGCAACAGATTGTCAGATGGGAAGCAGGTGCAAAGTTTGATACTTTTTTTTTTCAATTAGATATTATCTCTTAGAGCCATCTATGCTCAATTGAAAGATCTTTTTAGAATTTTACTAGTTTTTTGGTTCGGTCAGTTAGTTTAGCTCTAACTTGAATTGTCTGTCTTGTAGTTTTGCACTTTAATATCAATTTTACCTCTTAATGTATCCTATAATTTCCCCAAAGATCTCCTCAAATCTAAAACAGTCAACTAAAACATGCCCACAAGGAATAAAAAAAAAATCATAAATTCAGGTTTTTAAATATTTGCACACAATGCAGATTTATAGGAGTATCACTTCAAGCTACACAGAGCAAAAATCACGTCATATTTCCTAATATTCCTCAGTTTCCAGTGACAACATGGCCTGATTTTTATTCTGATTTGCAGGATATGATTCCCTTTTTTCACCGACCATCAGAGTTTTCGGTGAGGTTTCCTCATAAAGCTCCAAGGTTCTGTTTGTTCATGTAGTCGTCGTGGGGCAAATGGACCTCAGCTCCTGTTGAAAATATGAGCAACTTAATTGTCATGAGGCTCAGGAAGCTGCGTTCCTAGATGGAGCTCTCGTCAGGTTGAGGGTGGAGCTGCGTGTGGTTCCTTTTCTCCAGAATCCGGTTGAGCTCCTCAGTGAAAGAGTGGTAAAGCGGCGACATGCCCTCGGGGTCGGCCTGCCTCAGCAGCATGTAGCTGTTCCCATTCATCTTCCTCAGGACGCTGGGCAGCGTGGCCGACAGCCCATTGGCGTAGTCCACGTTGGGAAGAGGGGGCGGGTTGGGAAGCGGCGGCGCTGGTGGGGGCGTCTTGGCCGGAGACATCTGATCCTCGTCGGGGACAATCTGGAGGAAAGTGTCGAAAGTCGGCACAGAGATGGAGCGACGACCCTGGCGGCCATTGCAGTGGCTGGAGATGGTTTTGAGTTCGAGGTGGGAGCTCCGCTTTCTCTCAGACTCCCCCAGGACCCGCAGACCCTGCTGGGAGAACTTGCGGCTCTGAGCAGCCCGTCTGGTGCAGAAGCTCACGTAGAGCAGCACCACCGTCAGCACCAGGCAAAGCCCTCCGAGAACCGCCACCAGGGAGATGTAGATGGCCTCCATGTGCCTGTAGATCTGGAACTCTGCTCCAGGAGACAGTGGAGCCGGAGGTGAAGGCAGAGGCTGCTCGGTGGGAGTGACAGTGGAGAAAACGGTCGGAGCGGAGACCAGAGTGGGGTCTTCTGTGTCTGTGGGCCCCACAACGAAGTATGGATCCGTGTGAACTTTTACTGTGTAGAGATAAACCAGAACAGAGACGCCATTCTCCATGGCGAAGCAGCGATACGAGCCGCCCTGTTGGGTTCGAGCGCCAATTATCAGGAGGCCATCGGTGCCGATGCGGTAGCCAGAGTTCAGGCCGTACCCCAGGAGCTCCTTCCCGTTCAGAGTCCAGCGTGGAGTGGCCAGGTTGGAACGTAACTCGCACTGAAGCAGGACATCGTCGCCCGCCATCACAGACCGCCGTCGATGGACCACTGAGAAACAAAATCAGACGACAAGAGACCCCCAGGTCAGCGAGGGAGGAGAAGCAGAACAACAGCTAAAATAAGCAGAACAGTAACAACCTTAAACCAGAAGGATAATAGCTACAAGCTAACATGAACACAACATTAAAATGTTTAAACAAGCAGGACAGCAGCTACATGCTAACAAAAAAACAACAGTAAAAAGCTTAAACAAGCGGGACAGCAGCTACAAGCTAACAAAAACAAAACAGTAAAAAGCTTAAACAAGCGGGACAGCAGCTACAAGCTAACATAAACACAACAGTAAAAAGCTTAAACAAGTGGGATGACAGCTACAAGCTTAAACTAGCAAAACTGTTCCTAAAGGTTAAAACCAACAACACAGTAGCATAACAGTAGCTCAAAGTTGAAATGATCGAGTCAGTTACTAAAAGCTAAAATAAGCATACAAGGAGAAATATACTAAACTAATTATATTTAAACCAGCAGAACAGTAGCTAAAAGCTAAAACCAGCAAAACAGAAGCTAAAACATAGCTTAGCAAAACAGCAGCTAAAAGTTAATACCAACAAAACAGTAGCATACCAGAAAAAAAATATTTAGGAAAACAATTGCTAAAAGCTAAAATTAGCACAACAGTAACAGAATGCTTAGAGCAGTACAACAGTAGCTAACCGTAACCATAAATTAGCAAAATGCTTGCCTAATGCTAAAATTAACAGAACAGTTGCAAAAAGCCTGAACCAGGTTAAAGCCAAAATGAGCCAAACAATAGCTAAAAGCTACAACCCGCAAAACAGAAGTCATAGAGTATCTAAATCTGAAAGTAGCAAAACACTAGCAAAAATTAGCAAAACAATAGCTGAAAGAAGCGGTATTCAAAAGACAGTTTAAAGTAATCAGAAATCTTGATGCATTTTCACAGGGGAAATGTTTGTAAATAAAGTTACATATTTTAAACAAATTTAAACCCATAAATGTCAAAAGCCACAGCCCACTATGTCTGATCGTGCCAAAAGTTTTGATGTGGTTAAAGTGTGAAGAAGTAGTTTGGTTGTCCAGAAGAAACTATTAAGATGAAAACAACGTGGACGCTGACTCAGCAGGACTGGGAGACGGATATAGAACAGGATGTCAGGTCACTGAGGCCGTGCTTTAAAAGTGAGGGTGAGCAACGTGTGCAGCTGCAGCATCACTTTCTATCACATCTCTTAAGCCCCCTTAAACATAGCGAAGGCCTGCAGTGCAGCAGCATGACCACCTGACCTCCTGCAGAAGAGGAGCTGATTAAAATGTGTGCTCTGGGACCTGTGGGGGGTGGCTGAGGAATATACACCTAAAAAATCCTTCAGGAAATGTCTCATGTTTTTAAGGCAGAGAAAGAAAAGAACGTTTTGAACTTTGTTTAAACGCTTAATCCGACTGAGAAACTCGGAAAATTCATCAAAGAAGAGCAGGAGGTTAAACAAAAGTGTTAAAACTTCTTAAAATTTCAAAGAGATGTTGAATAATGGATGATAAATAACTCTGTGTGTGTTTTAAGACGTACCATTTCCTGAATTCTCCTTACAGCCCCTGATTCCTTTGCTGACATCCTGGGTCAGGTCTGACCTGAAAGAAGGATTTCAGAAAAATTAGCAACTAATTTAGATCACAACCAGTAAAAAAAATCCATTTTAAAAAGTCATTTTCAAACATTTCAAGGAAAAAAAAAAACCTTATCTCAGCTATTATATGCTAAATTCTAGAGCTACATTAGCAAAAGTGGCTAAGTTATCCCCATTATTGTGTTTCCAAAGATCAGTTTGCTGAGTAAAACTTTTATTAAAAATAACTTCAGGAGATGAACACATTTTCTCCAAACAGAAAAGCTTCTGAGGCAGTGATTTTCTTTCACAGACAGAAATGAAATGGTGTAGCGTTGGAGCTTGCTGCTCCTCCTGGCAGAGTGATCCTCGTGTTCTTGGATGTGTTTCCATCACAGGACAGTTTGTAAGTAAAACTCTTCCAGCACCACGTTTACAGAACAGGCTGTTCGCTCCGCTTTATAAAAGATTAACGGAATGATTTGTTTCAGAAATCAAACGGGGTGGGGGGAGTCGTGCGCTATCGTCTGTAAGAGGTTTCATTAATATTTTATCGTTCTCGCTGCTTGTTTTTTTAGCGGGCAACACGAGTAAAACTAATGCACGGGAGAGGCCGATGTGTCAGCAGCCGTAATGGAGATTAAGATGTCTGCTGTTCACTCATGCAGAGTGAATGAAGAGGGAAAACAGAAGAGAGAGTGTGTGTGCGTTCTAGCGTTTGATAACTTGTGAGGCCCATTTTCCCAAAACATACTACTTTGTGGGGACCCGCTGCTTTTTATGGGGCCCAGAGCCTGGAGCCGATGGGTACGAATGCTGTTTTTGGGTGGGGTGTCACATTTAGGACTAAGGTGTGAATTGAAGGGTGGTTAGGTTAAGGGTAAAGGTCAGGGTAAGGCTATAGAAATGACACAATTATGTGTGTGTGTGTGTGTGGCTACCTAAAACACAACCTCTTTAAATGAGTGAATTCAGTTACTTTTAGCTACTATTTTGTTGCTTTTAGTCAGACATTTGCTACTTTTAGCTTTAAGCTAGGGTTTTTTTGCACCTTTTGTTTTGTTTCTTTTTGGCTAGAACTCTTTTTTTATCCGTTTCACCTCATTTGACAATTTTTCAGAGAAGTCATTCACCGTATTTTTGCAGAAAATAACTTTTTTCTCATTTTACTTTAATTTCAGCTCATTTTATACAACAGTTTCAGAAACGATGCTCTTTCAGTCCATACTGCCGAATTGTGCAAACTTCTCTGTATGTATGGTTAAATAGATATTTTATTAATTCCAAGGGAAATTCAAACATCCAGCAGCCACTGATGTAAAATGAGGCAGGAACAAACAGAACCTCTCATAAAGACACTTTAAAGCCCTTAAAAAGCACCAATCACTGAGCGCATCCTCCTGCTAACGGGGAGAAAAATGAGGGGAAAAAACAAAAAAATTGTAATTTTCAGACGTTGTTTGTTGTAGCATCATTAATTTTCATACTTTTGAACTCTGCCTTGCATTTTATACAATAAAACAGCCGTTTGTGACTTTTTAGCCACTTGAGGGCAGCAGTGAAATGTTATGGTTAACATGTAACCTGATAATTTATAGATTAAAAAGGCTTCATCCTTTAAATCCAGCTAAACACCACAAACTTTAGCCTCCTCTAAATAGAACAAAAGGGAAACTAGACTTGGTTGCAAAACATTTGCTTTATATGTAAATATAATGAGCTTAGCAAAACACGAATACCAAAATATCAGAATATATACCAAAATAAAAGCCTTTTTTAAAATTAATTGCCTATTTTCATTGTTTATGAAGTTCATATAGTAGATTATTTAGCACCATTTAGTTATTTATGAAATCATCTCCAGGTGTTTATCTTTTAGGGGCTTCAAACTTTCAGACCCACTTCAGCTGAGGCCCCCGCTGAGCTTCAGATAGCTGATGAAGGAAATCCAGGTCAGCAACATTGTCTTAGACCTGCTTTCACAAAAATTGTGTTGGAAGGGTAGAGACGCTGGTATAAATAATTAATTATGCTTTGATATTGCTGTTGGGCCAGAGAGAAAAAACAACCAAAACTGTGAAAAAGCTTTAAATCTTGTGTTTATAGCTTCAGTACATATATTTTAACCCAGGATTGATCCATTTATGTGTTTGGAAACAGAAGAAAGAACAGAAAATCTCTTACTTTTGTGCATGTGATGATATTTCCACACACACTCTCCCATCCCAGGCACAGAAGGGGTCTCTGGCGAAGACGCAGTCGTAACAGGAAGTGTACCTCTGACAGGCTGCCATCGGCACCTGAACAACTTCGGAGTGGGAGCCAACGTATACGCTCCTCTGTGAAGCAAAAAGTAAACAATCGTTTAATATTAAAGCTGTAATCCAAACTGGAAGCTAAAGAATTCTCGTTATTCGTAATCACCTGAAGTGAAGATATGACCATGCTCTCAACTGGCTGCGGTTTGTCAAACATCTGCAACTCCTCAACGATGTGAACATCTCCATCAATGTCCACGGCTCTGTGCAGCCATCCGTCATCTACGAGATCAACAGTTACGTTACGATAAACAAACAAAAAACAAAGCTTTCATTCACCGTAAGATTTTCCCGAACGTCACCTGTTCCCAGGAACAAAACAGTGTAAAGGTTTCCATCCAGCGCCGGTTCTTTGTGCACGGCGATCTTGACGTAGTTGACGCTCCTCTTGAACATGAGGGGACTCCTGCCGAACGGGTGCACCTGTTTGGCCATCAGCGGGTGCCTCCGGGCGAAGGTGAGGACGCTGTCTGGGAGATCTCGAGACGAGTTTATGCTCTGGGACCTGTGCAGATCTGTTATACACTGTGGACACAGAAATCATCGCCGCTTCCGGTTAAAACAGGACAAAAAAAAAAAAAAAAATCTCATAAGTGGAGAACAAAACAATGAAACTTACAGATCCAGGTCTTGGCTCCGGGACTTTTCCCGTGTATTCCCTCCACTTTGAATCCTGCACCTCCATGTACGGCCCTTCGAAAACTTTATGTACATCTGAGAAGGCGTACTGGCAGATGGCGGAGGCTTTGATATTCTTCCTGAAATATAACCCAACACCCCAAAGACAGGTCCAGAGGACACACTCAGGATTAATGATTCAGAGACGGAGCGACACGGAGAGATCTAAGACGAAAACCACCGCCGAGATCCAATTTCAGACACATCTCAAATCATCAATGATGAGCAAAAAAAAAAAAAAAAAAGCAGGACTGAGCTTGTGTCTGTGTGTCATGATGGGAGTTTTTTGATTTTAATGGTCACTTTTTCCTTCCTACACCTATTATCTGGACCAGGAGGAAGCCGAACTAAAATAACCCACTCACAATGAGTCATAACTAAAAATGCCCCATTTGTGGGTTTTTTGGTCCCACACCTGTGAAAGGAAGGAGTTGGAACAGGTAGTCAGGAACCAGGTGACTTGTAGTCTGATGCCAAAAGGGGAGATTAGCACCTGGGGGGGGGGAATAATGGTCTTTGTCACATTAAGATCTATTGTGTTCCCACCTGAGTCTTTAAATGTAAGGAAAAACGAGACGGGAGTCTTCAGAAGTGTCGAATGGCGTTGCTCGAGGGGTTTACTCATTCCTGCGTGTTTGAGCCGTACTCACGCAGGTGCACGTTTTCATTTAAAATATATATATATTTAAAAACTTTAACGTCGCATCGCAATGCTGTCCTCCCCGCCAGAATCTGAACACCCTCGGGACGTTTTCCTGCACCATGACTCTGCACATCAGCAGAAACACACTCCCACATTATCTCTGTCCCCTCAGAGTTTCACAACAGCTCACTTTTAAGACAAAAACAGGTGGTTTTTTACAATCAGATAATTACTTTAACACTGATTTAACCACGAAACATCTTGGTTTGGCTTAACTTATCCAATCTTTATTTTAAAGCCTTAAAGAAAAAAAGAAGTAATTTGAAAAAGAAATCCTTCATTAGTGTTTTTAGTCATAAAAATGTGCAAAAACCTAATTATTGAGCCATTTTAATAACAAAAAGCCATTTAAACCCATGCTGACATTAAAGCTACAAGAAATTGTTCACATTTTCTTTTATCTCTTAGAGACCAAAACAAAATTATTGGAGGGCAAACTAGCATTTACAGCGAACTAAAATCACTCATCTGTATGTATTTTTTTGTTTCTGTATCTGTTTCTAATAAATATACAATTAAAACTGCTTTAAACAACTATTTTTACCCATCTTAAGTGTTTATTTAAATTTAGGAAAATCTCAATGTGAGGACTCAGCTGTCATTCTTTAATTTTTTTTATATGCTTCTGTCCTCTGATTCAATAAACAGAAAAATGACTGCTCAAAAACAAAAATAGAAATAAGTGAGCGGCATTAAGAGATTTTCCTTCCTGAGGACAGTTTAAACACTCATCGTGCTTCTGTTTGACGGAAGATTTTCTGTTCGCAGCAATCTGCCAAACTCCACTTCAAAACAACGTAACTCAGCCTAACACAGAATTTCATTCCATTACAGAAAATAAATCATTCAAACAGTTCAAAGACAACACATAAATAGTTTCCTGTCATTGCAACGCATGTCAAATTTAAATCTGAACTAAAACCAGGAGAAAATGAAAGGTGAGGTAAAGTCAGTATCTCTCTGATTATTTGGGAAACGACATTCATGGAGTCTCCACATGTCTTGAAACATTTCCTCGAGTGAATCTCAAAATAGTTGCAAAGTTGTCACAGGCATCTCATCTTTTCTCGGTTTCATTGTGGATGTCTCAAACAAGTTCCTAAAGTGAAGTTACCTGGAGTGTAATTGTGTAACTGTAGGGCCAAACTGGGTACAATGTGGTCAAAGGTATCTTAGACTGCAGTTATGTAAGCTGTGTACCCTCTAAACTGTGCAAAACTTGGCTGATGCTCACTTGGTTTCAAACACTCTGAGTTTCCTGAGACTGGAACTGAAAATCTGTTGATTCATCATAGATCGAGACCATTTCTTACCATTCCAGACCAAAGATGCCATAAAAAACGCTGCTCTTTGCATCTCTCCCCTGCAGAACGAACACGTCTCGCAGAATGTTGAGGTGCAGCTCGTATTCTGGGACCGAACACACCATCCTGGCCTTGAGGAAGGTTGTCCACTTCCTTTGCAGAGTCCTCTGTCCTCCCCAGTCATTCTGCAAGGCACACGGGACAGAGAAATGCGAGACACAGATGATTACAGTCACGTATCGGGGAAAAGTGAAGGAAGGCATCTGAAAGTGGAGGTGGATGTGGAAGCTCAGACTGTGACTACTTCCTCTAATTGCATTTCAGCTGCAGCAGGAGGCGGCGAGCTGCTTCTCGGTAAAAGAGTCATTTAGTGCACCTCGCAAAGAGAAGAACAGAGATGGAGGCTTCTTTTTTTCTTTTTTCTTTACAGCCTCATCTTTCTGTGTTTGTGTCTTTGGGGGGACATCTGCCGTTCATCAAAATGCACCGCCTGCCTCAACCTCCCACACAAGCACAAACCCCTCTTTCGAAAAAGTAGCTAAAATCAACACACGTCCAAAACATTAGGATGTTTCCATCAGATAAATTTCCTTTTAACAAGCCTAAAAAAATTGTAAAAAAATGAAATGATTCTGGTTATTATTGAGCACAAAGCTTAAGGGGTGTGCTGGCAGATTATAATTTATGTCAATCAAAGCAGGAGAAGGAAGTAAGACGGAACATATAATAAATGCCTAGAGTCAAGATTGCAAATCATGCGGCAGTTATAGAAAAAAAAATTCTCGCTTTCTCCTGTTTTCCCTGCTAGAGATATACGGAACATCCAAACGTCCAACGTTAATAATGTGCGTCGGCTTTTGGGGTCAGCGGAAGCTCCTTTTACTTGTGTCATTATTCCGTCTCTGTAAAAATAGGTCACGGCTGGCGGTGAACTCGGCGAAGATACAGAGCTCCGGTTGCTAAAATGGCAAGTCTTCCGGGGCCGGAGGCGAACGCCGGTTGCTGCGATCTGCAGCACTTCCTGCAGCCAGCGTGGTGTTTGGCTTGCCACGGGGCAGAACTGGCTGGGGACCGGCTCGACATCTGCATTTTCTGCCTCGTCCTATTTCAGTCTGAGTTACTACGCCCTCGACTGTTCTGACAACTTCACACAGCGCCCATGAAGCGAGATAAAAAGAGGTCCTTTTTATAGAAGGAATACCAAATGTTGGCAGTTTGTTTAAAAAGATTTCAAGAAAGTTTTTGCATCTGCATGTTTACCTCCATAATTTAACTTGATTCTCTTTTATTCAAGACACAAAATAAAGTGAGCATCACAGAGATGCAACATAATGGACCTCTTTATGACAGCATAAAGTAGAAACTACTAGTTCCTGCTCATACGCCCACTTTACAATGAAATATTTGCTGCATTCAAGCTTCAGGCCTTAAGGAGACAAGGCCATGGTGTGCAGCTTTAGAGGAATATTTTTAATAATAGATTTAAATGTCAACAAATGTTTGACTAGAATATGAGTTGCATAAACACTGCATAAAATGAAAGGTTGTTGCATCACCGTGCTATAAAGAAAAAAATCAACTTTACGGCTCCTGTTTTACAAGAAACACTTCAGCAAAAAGTACTCAGCTCGTTCATGAGATGAAATTTATGGGAATTGGCTGATAGGTAGTAAACCCAAACGCATTTACTCAAAAAACTGTGCACCATTGAGGTATTTTTTATGATTAGCTTTTTAAAAATTAAGAAAAAAATCTAATAAATCCTATAATGTGTCTTGAATTGTTCAGCCGTTTTTTCCTTCCCTACAAAAAAAAAGTCCTCTGGTCACTTCTTTGATCACAGAAACTGCAGTCTCGATGGCACAATATGGCTTATAGTTTGCCTGGAAACAGTGTCGCAGAAAGAGTGAAAAAACTGTGATTAGAGGCGTCCAACTGCTACTTCATTCAGTGCTGAAATTACTGTCAGAGCAGAGTGGCAGCTCATTTCACCCTGCATCGCTGACATAAAGCGTTAGATAATCCCGTGATTTCTGCATGTGGATGTCTGGCATCTTTCCTCCTTTCTGTCAATGACCTTTCAGGAACAGGAGTTTGCAAATCTATCTTTGTTGGGCTTAATCTCCTGGTGAAAGCGTTAAAAGTGATTATGGTCACTCCCAGTTTTGGGGGATTCTGACCTTGCAGACTCGGGCGACCCGGGACACTTTGGTCTGGCTCGGGTAGGCGATCTGCTCCTGGCTCCTCTCTGTGAAGAAGAAGTAAATCTTGTCGTCGTCGCCGACGGAGCTGTTGATGCTCTCCCTCAGCAGCACAGAGCCCACGAAATCTGCCTCTGAACACACACACAGATCCACATGTCCAAACACAGACCTATTAGCAGTCTGAAAAGTGTCTCCTTGGAAACTGAAAATGAAGCTTCGTGTTTGATTGAATCACAACAAGAACAAAACAGTTAAGAGCTGCAGCTCAGTGCATCTTTTATGCGTTTCATTTACCACCCAAGCGACAGAAAACATTTCTATTAGCTTTAAATGAAAAATAAATTGTATAAATCAGTGTCTTAGCACAGCTATTTAGCAAAACACCATCAGTACTGAGGATTATTTACCAAGAAGCCAGCGGGTGGGAGCCTCCTCTGTCCTGAGCGTGGGAAAGGGAAAGACTCTGCGGATGTCTGGCGAGCTGCGAAACTCGTACTGAGAGGCCGTGAACATCTCACCATCTATAAAACCAGTCAAAACAAAACAAACAATCAACTGGACAGCCTCACAGTTAGCATGTTTTTAGCATGTTTGTACACCCTTACACGTCTGGACAAAGTATAAACTTGAAAATAAATCTTTGCAGACGCCAAATATGACGCTTTAGATCATCAGAGAGACCAATGAAATGGAAAAACTAGAAGTGGCCAATCACAATGCAGTCTGAGTTTGTGCCGCCATCTTGGTAGGTGCTACACAGCATCTTTTGTTGAACCATTTTTGAAAAAAAAGCCCTAAACTCAACCAATGATCCCAATGTTTTGCCTTTAATTGTTTTAATTATCAGAACCTCCACTTCACAGGACACATAATTGCATTTTACAGTGAACATTATGCCATATTAGTTTACAAATCATTAAAGAAGTGACACTTTTTAGCTTTTGTCCATCTTGTTTTGTGTGTTTACCTCATGCTGTCAGAAAATATTCATAAATCAAAATGTTTTATAAAATAAAAATAGTGATTTGGTGTACAGAGTGGCTCAGTTATCCTTGTCTAACACTGATTTGCATGTTAAAGAAGGCCTAAAAAATGTCCAGAATTATGAGGAGAATAAAATATTTAACTAAAGAGCAGTGGAAAGACTACAGCACTTACTGAGTTAACACTTAGATTACTAGTATGATGTGACACCTTGTAAAGGTTAAATTATCTTATCCTTTTTAGGCCTATCTATAAGTAAAACTCTTCATAAAACAATGGTATAGGGATGGTAGAGCACCAAGACGAGGTTTAATCGGCTCATTACAGCACACTCACAGATAGCTGGGGGCACTTCCAGCAGGAATTTTCTAATTCTACCCAGAACTGACGGTGGTACAAAAGTTAAAGGGAACTCTGACTAGTTGGAATATCGGATATTATTTGATAAACATTTACTTCAACTATAAAAACAAGACTCAAAATACTGCAGGCTGTTTAGTTTTAATAAATTCTAAAAATAAATTGTCACACGGATGTCGCCATGTAATTTACACAGCAAAGCCTACTGGGTTAAATTATGATGCTTGGTGCTCAGATGTGAGGCTGCGACTTCTATCCAGCTTGAACGTTAATTTTAGACAATATCTGACGATCAACCTTTTTAAATGAAACCAGAGCGAGATGTAGAACTGACTCAGAATGAAATTAAAAATATTAGAGGACAACAGAGCTGCTTCATGGAACCTCAGCATTAGCTTGTTGGCTTTATTAGCTCAGGAAGTAACTGTAATAATAGTAACTCGAGAGCTGACACTATTATTTTTAGCTTGGAATCTAAAGCCACAAATATATTAGTAATACATATATGGCATAAGTGCTCAATCTAATGCTAACAATATTAGCTCTGGAGCTAATGCTACTAATATTAGCTTGGAACTAATGCCCCCCCCACACCCACATATATATA
>JARVJO010000125.1:16389002-16419891 GCA_031762555.1 Cynodonichthys magdalenae | reverse complement strand
TGTGTCCCAAGCCATCTGCAACAGGTAAGATACTGATAACCTTATCACAGAACACCACTTCAAAATGCTGTCTAGTCACAACCTTAAATTGAAGTTTGACTTTTTAAAATTTTTAATCTGATGCAAGATTTAAAAAAGAGACATGATGGAGATGTACCAATGAGGAGACCAGTGTGTCCCTTTGCTGGGTCGTAAGGACACCTGTCTCTGCCCTCCTCAAAGCCAGAGGAGAAGCTGAACTTCTCTGTGTCCTTAGAGGAGATAAAACAAAAAAACACACTTTATTATTTTCATTTTAACTCGACTCGCAGCTACTCTGGCACTGAACCACTTGAGCTCTTACTATGTAAGCACAGAGAGGTCGGAAGGCGTTGGTTCCACACACGTACAGGTGAGTTTCATTGTATCGCTGCAGAAAGCGGACGTGGTTGTAACACTCCGTCTGCAGAAAACAGAGGAAAACGATAAAGGTCAGCGCATGCAGGAAGGTAATAAATGCAAATAATTTTAATTTTAAATGTTCATCCTGACTTTTTGAAACAAATCTAAAAGGCAAATGAAAAGCTTATCCTCTACGTTTGGTGTCGTTTTGTTCTCAGAAACAGGATGAATAGACTTTTCTGGAGATAAAATCATAAAAACGGAGAGCAAGGTTGCAGGCTTGTACCTGATTGTCTCTGCCTTTGTTGAGACACTGCTTCTTCTGTTCAGGGGAAGCGTTCCAATCAATCTGGAAACAATGGGGTGTAATAGGAATGAGTCAGTCAGTTCAATAAATAAAAAAGAAGGGGAGGGTGATTAATAGGCTGTACAGATAAACTGGATGGGAGAAATAAATAAAGGAAAACAAACATCTGAATAAACAGAAAGAGAGGATAGAAGGACAGCACACTTAATTTTCTGGCTGCATCAATAGATTCTGCCTGTCTTCAGTAACCCTTTGTAGAAACGCCTGGTGCATTTAAGCCAATATCTGTAAAAACTGGAGGAACACAATGGGATTTACTCGGTCTGCTTAAGGGCTATTATTAGTTTGTTCTCCTTCAATCCTCTTCTTGAAACGTGCAAAATTGGATTTTCTGTTTCTGGAGTAGAAACTGGAGGTCACTCACTGTGAGGTTCGCAGGCGAGGAGATGTTGGAGGTGTTGAGGGCATACAGAGCCCCTCGGCCCCCCACGTACAGCAGCCCCGCCTCCTCCTCCAGCAGCAGGGTGCTGTAGTTCTGAGAGGAGCCGGCGAAGCGACAACTGCCCATCAGACCTGCAAATATATATATATATATATATATATATATATAATCATGTTACTACGCAGCTCAAACTATGGTGTATTTCTGACCTGGTTTGATATGGTGCAAAATTAAGACTACTGCGCAACCATTGGTGGGTACGTCCTTGTAGCAAGAGGCTATATCTGTTCCAAAGCCAGCTACTGATCTGATTAATGATAGGCCTGCACCGGTAACTGAGAGGCTGCACTGGCAAATGAGAAGGAGATTAATATGCGTTAACAATTGAGAAGCTAGACTAGCAAGCCTAGGCTTATCACCCACTGGATTGCCTACTCCTTCTGCTCTGCATTACCAGGATAGGTTGTTGTTAGCACTGGAGAGGCTGACGTCTAGCACGCCTAAGCTGTAGTGATGTCACTACAACCAGAAGTGAATCAAAAGAACCGGTTATTATAAGGCTTCTCTTAACAACACTAAATATGAGGGGGTTTATTAACACACAAACAATTTATATTTGCCAAATTAAGCTAAAGTATGAGGCTACAGACGATAATAAGTTAAGAGCTGTTTGGGAGCCAAAAGAGCTAGCTCTTCTGTGGGAGCCGTTCCACAAGAGCCGACTCCCTGAAAAGAGCTGCAATTCCCATCGGTACTAGGATGGTCACCGATTTATTAGACACATACTTTAAATATAAAAAACTTTATCAAGAAAAAATGATTGACATACAAAGTTCATAAAAGGCTTGCATTGACAGGTGTACCTTTGACAGAATTTGCTGATAATTGATATGAGGTTAAACATAAATATTAAACAATATTACAATGAATCACTAAGGACCAGACTAAGAGATGTTTTTTTTAATTACCAGAATAAAGTCAAAATATTATACTCCACATGTAAAAGCAATCTAACCACTGCGTTAAAATGAGGAATGTTGAGCATCTTGTGAGATTATACTTCGGTATCGGTTTTGCAAATAAGGAAATACCTAATCTTTTAGCACACGTGTCAAAATCAAGGCCTGCGGGCCGCATTTGGCCCGTGGTTGATTCCATCCCGCCAAAATCCCCCTTACTTAATTTACTTTAATTAAGTAAAAAAGCAAAAGTTACTAAGTAAAATAAACATTTTTTTTACTTAATTAAAAATTAAAATAGTTTTTATATCAATGGTAAACATTGAATTTATAATTTATTATAACAAAATAAGCACAATTAAAAGGTGAAAGATAATAATACTTGTCCGGCCCCTGAGCTGTTGTTATTGAGTAATTGTAGCCTCCTGAGAAATTAAGTTGAATATCCCTGTACGAATGTCTCAAAATAAGCTGCTTTAAAGCCAGCATTGACAATAATGCATGTTGATTCTGCATGGGAATTCCCTGTCGGAAAGCGGGAGAGTTCAGAATTCAAGAATTACCACAACTTAACAGTGATTAAAACTTTCTTACTTTTACTTTTAATAGTATTTCTGTATTATTTACTTCACATTTAGTCAGTTGTACACTTAGTACTTTTCAGTGTTTATAAGAAGACGTATTAAAACGCTGTTTCCACGCAGGAAATACCACGTAGAACTCAGTTAGTTTTTGTTAGCAGTGCTCAGCCATGACAATGAGACAAGGAATGTGACGATTTCTGTTTAGTCAAAGTTAAACATGAAACGTTGAAGTTAATTGCAACTGGCCATTTGAGGGCCACCATAACCATTTTGTCTGGTAATATTATGACTATAATCTCATGATATTATGACTTCAAAAATGTCTTAGTCTGGCCCTAATACTCCGTCGTAATATCGTGTATATATGTTGACACGGACTGCCTATCTGTGGTAATAGACAGCAGAGGGAGTAGGCAATCCAGTGGGAGACCAGCCTAGGTATGCTAGTCACTAGCTTCTCCAATGCTAACATATTTTAGTAGTCTCCTCTTCATTTACCAGCGCTGCCTCTCTGTTTTTGTTGCAGCCCTATCATTTATCGGATAAGTAGCTGGTTATGGAATAAATATAACCATATCAAATTTGGTCAGAAATACAGTACGTCAAGACTTTATGGTTATATTTGTTGCTCCACTTAAATCTGCAGATCTTACTAAAGTTAATGATAAAAAGAAACTTTCTGGTGTCTCCACACCCTAAATGAACGTGACTAGTCAACAACAGATCTCAGTGCTGGCAGCGGTGACTTGGGGGTTGCCACAGTGATTACTGAGAAGAGAGACTCAGTTTGGTGATGGGAGGCCACGAGGAAAAGCTCAATTTTAGGGCATTCAGCAAGAATTGTGCCCTAATACTGCCAAATCAAATCAGAGCGCTGCCAGAGCATCATGCCTGCAGAGCCTGTGGATATGTGTGAAAGAGATTCATATAGTAAGTAGGACAAATAAGGGTTTCTGCACAGCCACGGAGCTAAACTGGTGGATGCTGTTCCAGACCAACAGATCGTTCAACCGCTGGGAAATATGTAGCTGAGAGCAGAAAACTAAATATCTGAATGCACCCCGAATGTGCTGCAGAACCTCAAAAAACGAGGACAGCTCTGCACCGCTGCTGTGAGACGGAGAAAAGGAGGACATTTGGTTTTTTCTTTTTTTTTCCTCCTCTGGGTGCAGAAGCTCTCCCTCGGTGCAGAAATAGATTTTTGATTTGCGCTCAAAGTTGGCGAATTAAGACATTAAGAAGAATAAAACAACAGAAGCGAAGGTATCAGCAGTGTTAGGTGGAGGAAAACAAGCCTGCGGAGAGCAGATGGGCACATTAAACCGAACATCTTGTCCACCTCTTCTTTTTCCCTGTTTGTCGTAAACTGATGATAAGGCCTCCAAGCGATAAGGAAACCTACACAAGCCTTTTTATCTGGGCCTGATGGAGCAGGTCCAGACCTAGGAGGACCTCTGGGTTGTAGAGTGAGCTGAAGTGTTGCAATCTGCCTTCAGACAGAGAGATGCACACAGTACAGAAGTTTGTAAACAACAATTAGGAAGTTCTGGTGAGTTGTTCGTGTTAGGTCAATAATAAAAAATAAAAGAAATTTGAGCTTCCAGAGTCACAGGAATTTAAAAATGTCAGGTTATTATTGCTCCCGTCAGAATCTGTGGTTTCAGTTTAGCTTTGGTTTTAAGTTTTTCTTCCCTTTTTTCTCTTCATTGTCCTCTTTTGTTTATGAAGTCAAGAGTTGTTTGTTTATTCCTCTTTTTATTTTTACATCAATTTTTAACTACGTGTTTGTGTCCACTTCTCAGCACTTTTTGAAGGTGTTGCTATGACAAATCAAGCTTCAGTTTTTGTTTTTGTTTAATCAAACAGCAGTGAGTCACTTTGTTATTCGTGAAGCTTTAATTTAAAATAGCTGTGATGATAACGAGCACGGACAGTGATTCTCCGAGCGTGTTCGAGCTCGCATGATGAAACCTGATATGATGAAATCAGTTTTTAGGTTTTAGATTTCACGTGGAAAGAGTCGCCTTGGCCACGTCTGCTGGTCTAACTGTCACATGGACAGAGTGGTCAACGGTGGCAATTCTGTTCAGCTCACAGGAAGCACAGATATTGAGTCATACTGTAGCTGTGAGGATGTCAGCATTGAGCTGCTTAAACAAAAGAAAATCTGTGCTGTTTCACTCATATTTTACTCATTTATATACAAAAACTCGATCAGGCACAGTGTGCTATGACCAGTGGTGGGCACAGCTAGCCAAAAAGTTAGCTTGGCTAACTCACAATCTAAACATATAGCTTCGCTAATTCTAAACTTGTGAAATAATTAGCAGAAGCTAAAACTAAACAGCCAATAAAGTAAAAATTAGCGGAAGCTAACACTAAACAACCAATCAAATAAAAATTAGCTGAAGCCGGTGCTAACTATGGAAGCGATTGCATTCACCAAATAAAAAAAATTTGACTCTTGATCTCATAATTATGAGATCAGGATCCTATAGTTGTGAGATCTTATATCATAATTGCGATAAAAGATCTCATAGTTACAAGATAAGTTAAGGAGAGTCATAGGAAAAGTGAATTTCAGATTTTATATGATTTTATTTCCTCTTAAGTATAAGACACTGGGAAATATTGAGTTTACTTAATGTGGATGGTGTTCTGTCTGTAGGTTTTATAATTAATCCACCAGTCTTAACCTGTAGTGGTACTTCCTGTCTCAGTAACTGGATATTTCAAAATAAGAGAAATGAGTCCAATTCAATACAGTCAGAACAAAACATTACAGATGGCATTAATATACCAGTATGTCAATATTACGCAGATTGTTCAGGTGAAAAGCCAATTCCAACATGCTGGAAATCGCTCTCTTCCTGCAGTACAGGATGCTATGGCTATAAGTAGCTATGCAACTGAAAAGTGTTAAATTACATCCTGTACGTATCAAAGAGCACACACTTCGTCCTGTTTCAACCCTGGTCATAACTTTATTAAACTTTGGTGGATAAACATTAAACAACTTATTCTGGGTGTCGCATGTTCGGCATTACACACATACACATCCAGAAGGAAACATAAACTCAAAACAATAGTTCATTTTATTACATCCAGTACCTGCTCAAAACCATATTTCCCCATCTTTTCTCGTAATTGTGAGATCTTTTATTTTAATTATGAGATCCTGATCTCGTAATTGTGAGATCAGGAGTCTATTTTTTATTTGATGAATGCAATGCTCTTCCAAATGCTAACAGCCTATCAAGTAAAAATTAGCTGAAGCTAACGCAAACAGCAAATCAAGTAAAATTTAGTGGAAACTTACAGCTAATCACTAACCACTAAGACAACCGTCATAGGCATCACTCATCTTCAAGCTGAAGACTGGAGGGACTGAAACATACATGTTGATATTAGTTTGTTAATTAGCTGTTAGAAAACCTAAAATTAGCTAAACCTAATTTAGTGGAGGCTAATTGGTCCACTAACAGTTTTCAAAGTTAGTGAAAAAGTTAATTGAATAGTTAGTTCCCTTAGTTGATTAGCGGACTTTTAATATTTGTAACATTTATATTTTTGAATTATTTCTCTTAGTTTATTAAATTTCCCCCATAAAATTACAGTTTCTAAAAAGATCCTTGTTCTCTGAAATCCTCATTCTTCCTTATTTATGCTCCTTTTAGCTAATGTCTTGCTAATTTTAGTTTAGCTACTTTGACCTTTTAGCTGTTGTTTTGCTAAATTTAGCTTTGGTTTTATAATTTTAGCTTTCAGCTACAGTTTTGCAACTATTTTAAACTTAGCTATGGTTTTACTAATGTTGGCTTTTCACTACTTTTTAAAACTAATTTGAGCTTTCAGCTATAGTTTAGATCTTTTTAATTTCAACCTTAGGTTTTGCTCATTTAAAATTTTATCTATAGTTTTGCTAATTTTAGTACCAACAACTATCAGTTTAGCTTCATCTTCTCCGACAGGTGTCATTCGTTCATTCAGAGTTTTTGCAGAAAATGTCTTTTTTGCTGCTAACCTTCACTCCTGTCAAAATTTATTATGATTGTTCAGTACTGCTGCTCAAAACAACTTCCATAACTTCTCAGAGAGAACCTTTGTTTCACCTCTAATTTCTCAAGCCTCAGATTTCAGTGATCTTCGTGCGGGTAGTCAAAGGTCAGGACACGCCAGGAGGACATCATCTGAAGGGTGGGTGGTGGTGACGAACACAGCAGGGAATCCACTCACAGACACACAGAATGCAGAAAATAAAACACTAAATATATGCTTAGTTTATATACAAGGAGGACATGACAAAAAGAGTAAATGTGAAAATGTGTACATGCATAAATAATTTAAGGCCAACCGCCTGATTTCATGTTTAAAGAAAAGTTATGCAACTCAAGAAAAAGTAAAGACCCTTCTATTCGTGCGTCATCCACGAGCGAGCAGAAGCCTTGGTTTAATCTTATAAAAATAGCGACTGTATGAAATAACAAGCGCAGCACTGATGAGAGGGACTGCGCTGACACAAAGCGGCCCTGGCCTCCAGGCTGCAGAGGCTCAGCGACCTTGGTTTCAGATCTGGCTCGACCGGGTGTTTGCGGTTTTACGCCTCTCGATCTTCAGCGACACGTGGCTCTGGTGCACGAGAGGAGAGAGAAAACTAATTTTCTTTTTAAGCCTCCGCCAAAAAAAGCTGTCAAATCAAATCGGGGGACGCAATTACAGCTGTTCTCTGAAATCAGCCCGTCGTAGAAGACATGACGAGTTAAGTCTTTTCTTTTTAACCCGAATCACAACACGCTGACACAAAGTGTTGAGCTGCATCCCAAAGAGGGTGGAAAAAAACCTCAAACATGTGACAATTCAGAATAACAGGAAGGAACAATTTCTGACCTGAGGACACACAGGACGTCATTCCAGGTTAACAGAAGTCACAATTGTCAAATCAAAGTAAAATTTTTATAAAGAAGTGAAGTTAAAGGCGGTTCCTCACTGGGCTGCGACTAGTTGACAAATGACAATAAACAAATGTCCTCCAGGTAGAAAAACCTAACAAGGTTGAGTCTGGTCCTCTGGATGGGTTCTTTTTTGTTAAAACGTTTATCCAAAAGACTATGGTTCAATTGTCGCCCTCTTACAATGTTGTTATTGCGAGTGTCACTCACAAGGGTACAAATAAAAATTAGTTAGGCTGATGGTCCTCCTTTTGCATGTGAACCCAGTTTGAATCCACTTATACTGCTTATAGCTTTACCTGTATCTCCTCAGACTGACGAAGTCTTTTGAATAAAAGACAAAATGTTTCAACCAAAAAGAACCCATGCAGAGGACTCATTCTGTTTAGTCCAAATAGTGACAGAGCCGCTCAAACCCGGTTTTGTTGTGGGTGTCTCCAACTCACCTCAAGAGCCCTAGAGCTGTTTTCTGACACCTGAATGGAGCCTTCCTCTGACAGACAACACCTACAAATGTCCAAGTTCAAAACCCACACTAAGAGTAATTATTCATTTAAAAATAACTGGTTCAAATCTGTCTGTTTAACATAAGCATGGGAGCAGTTGCCGAGGCGGATACAAAGTGGGCAACAAAATAATGTGAAAGGCCAGCAATACAGTTTTGAAAGCTTCATCTTCTACTGCTTATCCTTAGCCAGGTCGCAGAGGCAGCAAGTTCAGGAGAGAAACCCAAACATTCCTTTCCACAGCGACATTTTCCAGCTCCTCCTGGAGGAACCCCGAGGCGTTCCCAGGCCAGATAGGATACATAATCCCTCCAAAAAGTCTTGGGCCTCCTACCAGTTTTGAAAACTGTGATTTCCCTAAATTTGGCACCTCAAATCACGGCTTCACAGTCTGCTGGACGCTTGGTCAAGTTGAGTGAGACTCCAGCCTGTAACTGAAAATGAGGATGGAGGACAACAGAGCTGCTTGATGGAAGTCTCACTTAAGCTTTAGCCTTTTAGCTAAAGGCCTTAGCTCCCGAGCTAATATAGCAAAATAGCATTAGCTCCTGAGCTAATATTATCAGTATGAGCTAAACAGCCTGCAGTATTTTTACAATCTTGTTTTTAAAGTTGAAGTAAATGTTTATCAAATAACACCTTTTTTTAATTTATATCAAATAACATCTAAAGTTACAACTAGTCGGGATTCCCTTTAACGTTTAATAAACCTTTAAAATCCCTTTGTGGTGGTCCTTAATGATCCACTGCAGAAAGGATACTTATAAGTACTCCTCGCAGCCCGACTTTAAAGAAACTGAAGTATCTATTCAAACAAAACTTGCAGTCTAGCATACACAAAATTCTTTCTACCATAAAAAAATGACAAGTGCAGCTTTTCAGATAAATATAAATTGTCTCTTTTTATTCAGCAGGAAAACAGGCATGAATATCAAATTAGCAACAGACTCTTGCAGTTGTTGACCTACTGTTCCCTGAAGCAAATGTTTTATATCCATAGCACGTGCACACACAAGCACTCGCATACACACACACACACACACGCACACACACACACACACACAAACACACTTTACTTGGCTCCACAATCAATGAGGAAAGTCAACAGAGCACTGAGGTGTGCCAGATGCCCCGTAGCTTGCAGGCTGGTTTCTATTTACTGTTGTCATCTTGTATGCATGTGCTCCTGTGTGTGTGTGTGTCTGCATGTGTGTGTGTGTACACGCATGTGTTAATGAGAATCTAAGGAGTAGGAGTGAAGAGGTCAGAACAACCGTCGCTTAGAAACATCTGCCAGGTTTCTCTTCACACATACAAACTTCATGGTTCTTTCAATCATCCCCCGGATGGAAGTGAAGACACCTCTGTCACTGACTCAGAAGATCTGAGGAGTGTGTGTGTGTGTGTTGATTGTGTATACACACTGAACCATCACAGGTGGCGAAGACAGAATGCGATAGCTCATGCTCAGACATATTTGTAATCTTCCATGTGGGGCTCTGGATGATAGTAAATCCTCTGTGTGTTTGACTGTGTGTGCCACAGTCATTGGAGTGTGTGACTTCCTGTGTGACTCACCGCTCACAGGACTTTTGAGCATGTGACGCACATGCAAACATACACGTGCTCAAAGTTTTGAGGACAAATGCTTGAAGGAAAAGCTGATTTGATTGCTTCAGACAGTGTCAGAACTGTCACTGTAAGTTTTTTTTGTTTGTTTCTTTAACAAGCTCAAGAGTCGGTGGACAGAACTTTGCGTTACGTAAGCAAACGTCCCTGAACACGAAAAGAGGCGAAGGGTGAAAAAACGTGAGTTCAGTGGTGCGTTGACTGCTGAGTTTGCTGTTCTCAGAGACAACACATAAGAGTTTGTGAAATTTCTCTCAACAAATAAGTCATCAAAATTCAATTCTTAATTTTCCTCTGCCCACATCGTACCCACCTCGGCTCAATTTGTACCCACTTTAGCAGCTGAACCATGTTTACGATTTGACCTTCCGGAGTACAGAGATGAAGAAAAGCAGCTTTGGAGCAGCTTTTAAATGATAATTATTTATTATCACCATGGCTTTTCGACCTGGACAGGAGTTAAGTACAGCTCTGGTGCTCTAGAACTTATGGAAAGGTTCGAGACACCCCAGCAGAGTTGGCAATATTTGCAAATGCTAAGGGTGCTGTGTATTGAGAGGGCACCACAAATGGGGGACAAATAAAACATTTTATAACTTTTTTCAGAGTATAGTTAGTTTAGTCTCCCAGATTACTCCTGTTTATGAAGGTAACAGCTGCTCGTTAACATGAACAAGTGTTCTTCATTGCTGTAAGCAAATGTTGGCAAGGTGGACTTCTGGTGTTCGGTTTTAAATGAATGATAATGTTAAAGTGGGGGTATTATGTGTTTTCCAGGTACATAGTTCAATTCTATACCACAATTAAGTAAGTGTTTTACCTTCAGTATTATGAAAACACTATATATATCAAAAATATATTTAGTCTATCTAAACATCTGGAAACTCGCCTCTGTCTCTTTAAGAACCTCCTACCATTTCTGACACTCCCACTTAAGCACGTCACAAAAAAAGCTTTGGGGGAGGGGTGCTCTGTGGGGTGGGAGCTCTGCTGTAGATTGAGCTCCAGGGAGGAGCTTTGGGTAAATGGGTGGAGCTTTGTACCAGCAAGTGTTAAGGCAGTTCCACGTGGTTACTACAGGAGATTCAAGGATTTCTCAAACATGCATGAATGAGTCAAAGCAACACTCTGGGTATGTTTTTGATGAGGGAATAACATTATAACATGAGAAAACTTTAAAAAGTCAATTTTGCATAATAATACCCCCCCCCCCTTTAAATATTTTAGTAGGACAACAAATATATCAAAGAAAAATCAATTTAGATTTAGCAAACTAAACAAGGGGCGCCACCTGGAATCTTTCATAGAGCGCCAAATTGCCTAGGGCCAGTTCTAGATTAAATTACAACTGTGAGGGTGACCAACAAGGTGGGTATAAAATGAACCGAGGTGGTCAACAAAACGATGTGCACGGTCTAGCGTACAACTTTGCAAGCTGTGTAAATGAAAATAAGTCATGATGTTCGAAGAACTGGTTGCACAGATGCAGCTGCATAGCCCACGAGTCACTTGGTTATAAACATTAAGATTTCAGTGAGACAGCAACAAAAATGTCGCTTTTTTCTCATATTTTTTCTTGCACCAGTTAGTCTCCAACTGTGGCAGCCCAGCGAGACACTACCCTAATATAGGATTGTACTAACTGCAATAAATTAAAAAGATTGATCTAATTTCTATCACATGAATCCTCTTTAGGATTTTTTTTTTATGTCTGTAATTAAGCAGTCAGCCCAAGTTATCTGGCTTTTGCGAAGTGGTGAGAAAATAATATTAAAAAACTAAACCCAAACTTGTTCAAGGTAACCCAAACCTTGATTTATGTTGTGAACACACTGTTTCTACCTTTAAAAAAAGGATTTTTGAGTGATTTGGACTGAACCAGAAAAATAACAGACATTAAACAGACATGTTTGTTTCACAAAAACAGTCCCTGCTATTACTTTTATATAAATTCAACTTATTTTTGAAAAGGTGGGTGTTTCTGCACTTCAAATATTGCTTTCTGCAATAAAACATTTATTAGAATCATCTTCTTTTCTTTGCTTTTTGTAGCATCGCCAATAAATGTCCTCCTATATATGAGAGCTTCCTTCCACTGATACAGCATGTTCCTGTCCTCCCACCTATGCAGGCCATTGGAAAAGCAGGCTGAAAATTAACGAGTGCCCCCTCATCCCAGCTCAGAAACACAATAAAAGTCCTCCCACAGAGGTTCCCATCTCCACTGACACCTACATATCACCCATAGCAGAGGAAAACTCACCTTTCACCATCATTCTTACTGACATGTTTCCCACAGAGACAGGTGACAGTAACTGTAGCTGCATGCAGATTTTACTCAAACAGTCGGATGACTTATGCTGCAAACGATGACATACATGCTGACACACATCCTGCACTGTTGCATGACTCCCCTAATAATTAAAAAGTAGGTCAAGGACGAGCATCGACAAGAGAAATGCACGGCAGGCTTCAAATGCAGAAAAGAAAAAAAGCTCCCCTGAAGTAAATATGATTTATAATTTGAACCAGAGACAAATATATGTAAATTTATGGCCAAAAGCTTGATAGTTGAGAGATGGCACTTTTAGAGTCAAGCAACATTAACCTCGTTCTGTGTACCAGTCATAGTGAAAAAGAAAAATTTGGGGTCTAATCTGATGAAGTCATTGAGTGTCTTTTTTTATTTGTTTTTTTTTTTTTAGATAACAGCTTCAGTGCTGCAGAGTTATGCACAACAGTAGCCATAAAATAGGCCACCTTGGGTGTTTTAAGCTATATCTGGATTTGTTTGGTGTTTCTTTGCATTTCAATGAATCAATGTGTCATGAAGCAAAACCATGGAAGAGACTTTTTTTTTCTCTAAAACACAAGAAATGAGAAGGCAATCACAAAGCAGGAGCTTCTTGTTTTGTTGAAGAAGTTTGTCCAAAATATGATTGGTCTCTTTGACTTTTGTGGGTGTAGTTTGTTAAAGATGCGATTGGTTGGACTGACTATTTTGGGTTGGATTTAAAGAACCTGGGGGTAGCTGGGGTTAGCTTGGTCGAAACGGCCAGGAAGCACTTATTTTTTTAAGAATAAATACTAATTTTAGTCATAACTCAAGGCAGGAAAACAGCTGCCGCTCTTTCAGGTTTGAGGCTCTTCAAATTGTTTCATCGAACAACATATTCTCTCAAAATGTATGAGAATTAGAGCTCCATTCTAAATGTTCTGTTAAGATGTTTTGTTCTTTATCTAGTCCCTTTAATACAAAATGTGCAGTTCAGTCTGAGAAAACGTGCTACAACAAACAAAAACAAAAAAAATAGCAAGAAAAGATTAAACAAGTCACAGAAAGTTGTATTTTAAATGTCTGAACTTGATACCTTTAACAGTTTTTACACGACAGTTTAAGTTTGATGATTTTTTAACTAACACACTAACTAATCGAGCAGTTTCAAATTTACAAATCTTTTGCAAAAAAAGAAAAACCCACTTCTTACTCCCAGATGTTTTCGTGGCACTTGACTTGTAGGAATCATACATCAATACATAAATGTTTTTGTTGTCATTCACTCAGCCAAACCCATCCAGAATGCACAGACTGCACACCTCCTGAGCGTCCACAGATTCAATTATATTTTAGCTCAACGCTTTTTTTTTCAAAACAGGAAGTAAAGTCATTGTATCTCAAACAGAAAACACTGCAAACACATAAAAAATCAAGTCTTCTGTCATTCACATCTCAAGAATTAGTCAAATTTGACTTAAAGTTATCCCTTATTTTTTAGTCTATTTCTGCCTGTCTCTGTCAGGGAGTGAGATACAGATGTGTGGTTACCATAACGAGCGACTGTCTGCAGCTTTTGATTCTGTTTCTTTTACAGCTCATGTAAGTAAAAGTGTTTTAGATTATTATAAAGTTATGTTGGAATTTTGTGCCCCATTTAAAAGTTTTTACAGACATTTTCTAGTCTCTGGAGAATTGTCCCACAATTTATTACTCCCAGCAGATTTTGTGACATTGCACCAGCAGTGGAGCTGCCCCGTTCGCTCCACCTGTCCTCTAATAATGCTTCACTGGACTAAACTAAAAAAAAAAGCGAGCAGCGATGGATCCAGTCCACCCTTCTGCAGCTACAACAGTAGCCTCTGCTGCAGAGTATTTGGTGAGGATGAGTTGTAGGTGCTGAATGTGTGTTTAAATACCCACTCTTTAACCAAAAACACTCATGTTCAGCAGTATTTTCTGCACCGGCTAATCAGGTCCACAACACTCAGGTTCCTTTTTTACAGAGGCCTCGTGTCTATTGTTCCATTAGAAGTGTTTGCTGAGCCGTGTGATCTAGGACAGGGCATGAGAGAGGCGATTAATAACTCCGGGCGGGAAGGAGTCGTCTTCTGGGCCAACTTCAAAAAAACTGTGCCACCTCTTTAACTGGGATGGAAGCAGCAGCAACAAATAAGGACAGTCAGGTTAGTTTTCAGTGGGTTTGTGCACGTAACACTCTGGATTCCCCCTCAGACTCTAATAAATGTGCCTCTGTCACTCTTTTTGTCTTATTTCTATCTGGGCAAAGATCATTTTGCCATGCTTTGTTGCCACAAACAACTCAACTTTATCCCTCTATATAGAGCAACGCATTTAGGTTTCCACTTTCTTTAAAATAATCCAATCTACTAGAATAAGATAATTTTGCTTTAATGTAAAACTAAGCCTCATGTTTTTCTCTTGCCTTCTTGAATAGATCTGGTTTTGCTCCCTCACATCCTTTTGCTTTGTTCTATTCTGATTGGTAAAAAATGGTAAAGAGTGTGAAATTATTGCCTTCCTACCTTTAGAGAAGACGGTGGTCCTGGGAGTAACATCCAGGTCCAAGGATGAACTAAAAGGAAAAGTCCACACCTGGAAAAGCCCATTGAGGAGCATCAGCTCGAACAGGAAGCGCTGAATTGACCTCTGACCTCTCATGTTTAACACGACAATCTATCAGTTGGATCCAAAAACTCATATAGGCGTCAGTAAAGTTTGTATCCTCCAGCTCAAACCCCAGTCGCTCTGCAGGAAAAAGAAAAGAAATGAATGAGCATAACTCCACTTTAAATCATCTTGCATCTGTTTTATTCAAGTAAAACTAGAGTTCAGTCATCAAGGCTTTGATTTATGCCCACTGATTTAAAAAAAAAAAAAAAAAAACACCAAATTTGAACTGTAAAGAAGAGATGTCATGCACGAGCTGCAAATTTCCCGCTGATCTGCATCGTCGCTCTTTGATTACAGCCAATTAACCGAGCAGGTCGTTACACAAAACACAATTTACCATAAAAAATTGATAATTAGATAACGAGCCTGTGTGGTGTGACGCCGCAACACAAAAACTTCATCTTTTAATTAGCCGCGTGCGGAGCGGAGCGGTGTGACGGATAATCTTGGAGATTAGGCCCCGTGCCATCAGAACAATCTCTGCCTGGCTGCTTGTTCCCGGGTTCTGATCAAACGTATCAGAGACCCCGACGAATCTTGTTCTGCCGCTTGACGGGGGTGAGTCCTCGGATCGGTAATCGGTTGCAGAGTCAAGCACGGTGAGGCTGGTGACCTTTCTGTTAGAGGCATTAATCTGGAAAACTAACAGCTGGTGGATGAGAGAGGACCAGTAAGAACCTGCTCCTTTTGGATTCAGTCAGCCAAACACACTAAAACTGTGATGCAACATAGTATGACTCTCAGCTACTACCCCACAGAATGACTTCAGTATCTTCAGCTGGACTGAGGTTTAGCTGATAGATACGTATTCAGTCAGTTAGAAGGTGTGGCCATCTTAAACTGGGTTGACCCATAAGTTAAAGTAGACATATCCTGCTTTTAAATCCTTCCTTTTCACATTTAAATCACTCAATTGTGGTCTATTTAAGTGGAACTGCAATGCTTTGGTCTGAATTCCTGGTTATAGCTCCATAGGCCCCTCTGAAGCCCACTTTGACCTGCCCCGGCTTCACACGGCCTGGTCTTACTCTGCTCTGCCTGGGTTGTGTTTCGATTGAGCAGAGAGCCACCTCGATGTGGGCGGGGTCATAATATTAAACGTGCCGGATCTTAGTAGGTTTTATTTATCACAAAACAATGAGGGACTACACCAAAATCAAAGGAAAAGTGCTGAATTTTGAACCGAACCATCTAGAAGTATGACGCTTAGGAAAAGAGAGTAGGATGACAGGGAACAGTAAGCTAATGTTAGCTTGTGGTTGTTGGTAGCTCGCTTCTGTTGTACTGTAGTTAAATTTGTGTGAAAAAAACATTACAGACGCTGCGTGATGTAAGACCCCAGTCATTGAACCAATCAATGAGCAGCAGTAGCCCATATAGAACTACAGCTCTCAAAGTTCCAGACAACAAGATGGACCTGGGCCATAAGGGCTAATGCAAAAACCCGTATTTGAACCCTGGATGGGCTGGGCAGGTCGTGCAAAAACACCTTCTGAGAGCAACTCGTTTTGGTGCTGTTTCTATAAATGCAAATGAGGTGCTTCACACCCGCCACCACTCCAGATCGCAAAGAGAGCGTTCCACTCCACCTCGTTCTGCTATTTTTTTTAGTTTGATATCAGAGATACGATTATCTAGAGGCACAGAAACATTTTATTCACAAGTTCATTAAAATACGACAACAAGAAAAGACTTGTCCATCCAGCCTTACATGTTGGAGCCAGAGTCTGACCCAGAGACAGAGGAGACTGAAGAGAACAAAACCTGCAGAACTGCGGATTCATGCAATTGGTTAGTCGGAAGTCCATGGCTTTGTTTAGCAGTTCTGCAACAAATACTGTGACGTTATTGTTCAAAATACGTAATATGGAATTTAGAAAACATTTTGAAAAACATAACCCAAACAGAATATAAAACTAGCACCGGGGGAGAGAGATTAAACCTTTCTGCACTCTTAGATACTCCAGGTACACAACAAAATGTATTTATTGACTAAAAAAGTAGATTTTGCATATGTCCCCTTTATCCAGGGATGCACTTTTTATTAAAATTCCTTCTGTCGTTCATTAGATATTTTGCTAACAGGCAAACAGATTTGACCAAAGCACATCACAATATGTTGGGCATGACTCTCACCTACTACCAGACCAAATGTTAGCTCAATGGCTGTAAAATTGAGCTACTTCCTGAGCGCTTTATTCAAATTCACCTTTTGATTCATGAAGTATGTTGCTCAGATTTACCTAGCTGTAATGACAAAGATTTACATTACTTTCAAACATTTCACGTAAAACTTTCTGTAGGCCCATCGTCCTCTTGAAAGATAGTTTCCATTCAGATTGAAACGTCTTGAGGGATGAATTTGATGAGTCAGAGCCACCTCCTGGTGATTGGCATTGATTTGTCCGTTTAGGAGGACGAGACTCAGAATATGTCAGCAGAACTGATGATGGTTTTGGTGGTTTTGTCATCTGCTCCACAACAAACAAGCCGATGTTTCAACACATCTGCATGGGGACATTATGAGATGTGTTGACAACAATGTGTGGCATGATACCTCAAGGGTGGAGGGGGGAAGGTAAATACATCTGCCTCAGTAATCACACAAACAATGCATGATGTGAGGAAAGAGGAATTGAACAAAAACAGCATGTGGTGGTCGGGGCACCTCACTTCCTGTTTATTGATTCACACAAATCTGCCATTGTTGTGCTTTTATTCAGTTATTGTTGGTTAAATCCCAGAAAAGTGATTATTTGAGCAATAAATGGGTTCACGCTGTGGGTCACCTTCACTGTAATGCAAAAATAAATAAAAGTATAAATATTAATAATTTGCCTCTGTTCCCATAAAAATATACAGAAGCCAAGTTTTTGAGTAGCTACGCCCACTTCCTTTTTGTTTATCTTTTTCTAGCTAGCTTTTTGCTACTTTAGCATTTAGATAACGATTTGCTACTTTTAGCTTTAGCTAATGTTTTGTGAGGTAGCTCAAAAGTTTTGTAGCGGTCGTAGTTTTAGAATCTTGAGGCTGCAGGTTCATTTTACTACTTTTAGCTTTGGTGCTCATTTTATCTTTAACAACTGCTTTTCAGCAGATTTCTGCAGACTCATTCAGCGTTCACATTGAGTTTTCTCTAGTTTTCATTTCAATTTTCCTACTTAGATGATTAATCATAAAAGTCAACTTATGTCACAGCCGACTGAAACAGAAAATGTGATTTTTATATCTCTCATTATCTCTGGGTGCAAATGCTTTCTGAAAGCTTCGGCTGAAATCAGTTTAGAGCACAAAGCGATGACGAATATCATGACCTTACACCACTTTATGTACTTTTTGTCCTTCCACAAAAAGGTTAAGCATCCTCCAAATCAAAGTGGAGTCAGTCAGATTATTTATGACTGCCTACGGTTTTAATCATAAGCTACAATCATTATTAACATCTCATGAACCACAGGATGAGTTTTATTAAAACGAACCATTAACAACTATAATCTTTAAGAGTCATTCAAGTAGGCTGCCACAGCTTTAAGAAACACAAAAATGGCTAAAGCTCAGCCACTTTTACAGATAATCGGATGAAATTTGGTGTGGTGGTAGCTGAGAATCATTTACAACACATACTCTCAGGGTACAGATCTCACAATGAGCAGGAGGATTGCACATAATTTTTAAAGTTTGACCAAAAGGACTTCAGCTAATTTAATTTTTCAGAGTAAGATTATCTTATGACTCGGAAAGATGGTGGGTGATATTTCTTTCTCTTTAAATCACATTCGTCCCATATAAAGTCTGTTAATCACAACAATAAATTATTCTTAATTATAGATAGAATAAAATATATCTTTATTGTCACTGTAACAAGTACAACAAAATTAGGTGTTTCCTTGTGGCTTTGGAATAGAGGGTATAAAGAAGAATAGAAATATCTACCATATAAAGATGAAAAGAAGGACATAAAAGGATAAACATAAATAGTCATCATTGTGATTATGATTATTTAGTTATTTTCTCCTATATTTTACACTTTTAGTTCTATAATTTAAACATGAGGCATAAGACCAAATCATAAAACAAACCGATTCAACTTTTTATTTGCAATTCAAGAACATATAAATTAAACTGTTAAATTATAAATAATATAAGCTATTAATGGTGTTATGGTAAAGTCATTATTGTTTGTAAATAAATAGTAAAAATACTATGTTTATCTGAGTGTAACTCAAAGAAATTGTATTATTTCTTCACCTGAAAGACTTAACAGGTTGAAGGATAAATATTAATTCCCTGTAATGAGTTTGTTCACCTCCTTTTCTTTGGCTCAATTTGGCAGAACACAATTATTTAAAACAATAGCAAGAGTTAATTCTAACTTTCATTAGGATGACTTCAGGTAAGACCTAAATGTTGTACCTTTGCGCACCTGAGATGCAGCTCAGAACCAGAAAAAACAACAACAGCCTTTCAGTCACCTTCACGACAAGATTCAAAGCAGCTGAAAAGAACCGGTTTTGGAACAGTTCGGACCGACTCACCCGTCTCTCTGTGTCCTTGTTCCTGCCTTCTGGACCGAAACCCCGCGAGTCTTCCTCGGTTCTGCAGAACACCGAACTGTTCTGCTGCTGCTGTTGCTGCAGTCACCAAATGAACAGGACCACATCTCTCTGTCCCCCTCTCTCAACACATACACGCACACAACGATTGAACGCGCGCGCGCGCGCACCAAAGAGCTCATTTCGCTTTCACCAATAAACACCCACTTTTTGTTTATTTAAGCATTTTGCAGCTTTTTGATTAACCTAAATTAATATGTTTAAACATTAAGCCCTCATAGTCCCACTGAGATTTAAAGCTAAATAGATTTTAAAAATTGTTTTTTACTTGACCATAAATGTGTAAAATAAGCTATTAATTACACATAAATCTGCTCATTTGGTCCATATTTGTTTCCATGCGTTTTAAACCTGATCTGAATGATGTATGATCTGTTGCTGACCCCTGCTGGAAGCTAAATAGAAAAACAAAAAATAAATATAAGGCTTTTGACAATTTTGTTTTCTGACTATATATGTTTGTGTGTGTTACAATATCTCATTGAACCACATAATGAAACTCCCATGGAACGCTAACCCTTTTTTTAACTAAATTTAAGACCTTTACTGTACAATTTTAAAGAAGTCCTATGTATACCTAAATACTAAACTAACTAACTTAAGGTAACATAATATTAAATAAAAAAGGAATTTAGCGGTAGATTAAAATTTCGCACATTAGTATAGCCTAATTTCTTTTTTCCGTCTGGTTGTTCCGTACTTGATTTTTGCGCTGTGTAATTCGTTGTGCTGCCAGCTGGTGGCGCTGCAGCTCACTGCCTGTTTATCTCGAACGCTGTGGGAAACCCCTTTCACTTCAATCCGCTTCATGCGTCACCCGTGTCCGTTATCTACTCGAGTGTGGACATTACGTGGTCCGTCTACTATTGAAGAAAGACTCGGCTGCTTTCCGGAGACACAAACAAGACGGATCCAGTCCAAGCAGCGGCTATTTTCTGTCGGTACGCAACACGTATCTACTCCCTTTTCAGTAACCTGTGAGTGTAGTACGTGAATTAGTATACCCGGCTGATTAGCGACCACCAGGTGACGGTAACATGCTAGCTAGTAGGCTAATGCTAACATTTACTAGTAAACTGCTAACCTTTTGATAGAAATTTGCGTAACGGAAGATCAAACAAGACGGGTTTTAATTGATTATGTCATGTTAAAACTTAACCTCGCTTTGGAGTTGTTTTTTTAGATGTAATATTTGACTATTAGAAAGTTTAGTCAAGTGAGCCGTTAGCTAATAATAAGCGGATTTTCTCGCCTCACAACTTCTGTAAAAGTATCAACGCAGAGACATTTAAAAACGGTTCCTCTTCTTCTTTTTGTTCCATTATTATTTAGCTTACCTTAGTATTTTGTATCCATCAATTTTAAACCATCATCAGGCTTATTTATTATTGCATAAGTAATCAATAAAAGGCGGTGCTGTTTGTTTTGTTTATTTCATTTTTTAGTCATTTTACTTTTTCACTTAGTTTTTAGGTCTTTAAAGTAAACACAACAGGTGCTTCTCTGTTCCCAACTACAGGTGGAGAAAAACATGGATTGTTTGTAGATGTCTTATTCTGATTTGGTCTTCATGGGACAGCTTTCTGACTAAACTAAACCCCTTTTTTACTTCTTGCCAAGTTTTGTTATCTTGCTATGATCAAAATGTGAATTTTGCAGTTTTTCAGCCTTGTCTGGACACTCCTTTCATACAGGATCTGTGTCTTTGCTACAAGAAAGGAATTTTTGAGCTGTTAAAACTTTTTTCCGCTGAAGAAGTGATTGGATTTGTACATTTCTGGGCAGGTTTGAGCTTGTGATATACAAATGCTTGGTAAGAGAGAATCGTTTTTCTTTTAGTTGTAAAGTAGTGCTGAACATGACACCCTGGACCATTAAGCAAATATGCTTTGTTTAAAAACAAAATCATGTGACTTTTTGTTATTTTTCTGTAAAGAAGTGGGGCAGGTTTTATGATGGCAGAAAGGGTGCTTATAAAAATAAAAACTCATCTGGGTGTGGATTCAAGGAGAAAGACAGATGGCTCACAGTTCAGCTAACTTTAATCAGTTATTCCTTCATGCGTCAGCTCTGCTTCAAACTTCTGGAGAGGAGACAGGAATTTTTAAATTATTGTGGTTTTTCAAAACTACTTTTTTAATCCAGAAAGTAGTTTTACAAAAACCAGCCCTGCACGTACCGGATACTTACATGGTATCTACTGGGTAGTTGCATGGTGTTGTTACATGGTATGTAAAGAGTACTGACGTGGTATGTCTCTGGTACTTACTTGGTATACTTACATGGTATTTACAAGGTACTTACTTGGTGTACTCACATGTTATGTACCAGACATTTACTTGATGTACTCACATGGTATGTACCAGGTACTGTGCATGGTATACACCAGATACTTACTTGGTGTACTTACAAGATGTGTACTGAGTACTTAGATGGTGTACATACATGATATACACCAGGTAGCTATGTATTTGCATGTTAAGGACCAGGTACTTGCTTGATGTACTTCAATGGTCTGTACTGCATATTTACATAGTATGCACTAGGTACTTGCTTGGTGTACTTACATGGTATGTACTGGGTACTTGCATAGTATATACCACGTACGTACTAGGTGTACTTACCTGGTATATATTGGGTACTTAGTGGGTGCACAAGTCTATGGTATATATCAGTAAGTACACATACTCCGCAAGTCTGATATGTACCTGGTACTCACCCTGTACTTATTGGGCAGTATTATGTACTGCTACCATCTAGGAATATGAATAAGACTTTAAAAATCCCCAAAGAAGGTGTTTATTTTTTTGAGTTACATGTTGTTTAAATACATTTATTTATTAATTTATCTATTTTTTCAGAGTATCATGCGGTGGTAACTGTGGGTCATCTGGGATGAGAGATGATCGCGGCTTGGAGCAGAAGACGGTCTTGAGAGGAAAGAAATGGACCGGAGCGTCTGGAGCTGCTGGCAGAGTGTCTTCTCCACTGCGCTGCTGTACGGCTCGTTGGCCCTGTTTACGTCCATCCTCCACAACGTCTTCCTGCTGTACTACGTGGAGACGTTCGTGTCCATCTACAAGATCGATAAAGTCTCCTTCTGGGTGGGAGAGGTGAGTGGAAGAACCAGAACCTGTCCCTGCTGATCCACATGTACATCTGTGTTTTAGCTCATATGAAGTTTATATGTGGGGATTAATGAGCCGTCATACCAATGATAAAAACTGATAATTGTTTTGTTTGCTTCTTCTGCTGCTTCACAGACTGTGTTTCTCATCTGGAACAGTCTGAACGATCCTCTCTTCGGCTGGCTGAGTGATCGCTCCTTCCTCAGCTCTCCTCAGTGAGTTTAATAATTAAATATTACAACATTAACACATAAAAATATCAGAAAATAAGCTGAGTTGTTTGCAAACGGTTCTTTAGCCAAGAACAAGAGAAAACATACTTCAGAAAACGTACTTTCTGGTCCGACGTGAGATCATTCAAGTAAGGTTTTATTGTATCCTGAGTCGCTATTTTCGAAAACTGATATTGCATAATGTTGCTGCTTTTTTTTATTATTACAACAAAATATGCTACAACACTACAGGTTGTAAACTACATGAAGCTGTTGTGCAGAAATGGCCACAACAGAAGCGGTAGGAGGTTCTTAAAGAGACAAAGGAAAATTTTAAGACGTTTAGAAACGGCTGTGATGCAAAGTCAAATTTATTTTTGATTTATACATACTGTATAAACAACATTTTCATAACAACTGAAGGTGACATAGTTATTTTAGTATGTTATAGAATTGAACAACTGTATATGCTTAAGAAACGCATAATGTCGGCCCTTTAAATGATTTACAAGCTGCTTTTTTTTTAGGTCAAGATTTGAACTATGGAGGGAAAACATATAATAATTTTTGGAGTAAAAAATGTCATGCAGTCTAAAATTTCAAAGCTCCCACAGCATTAAAAGGACAAAAATAAAATAATTATTTAATAAAATACAGGATAAAATGTCAACAAAGAACATTTTACAATAAAAGTGGCAATTACATCTAAACACTTTATCTAGTAAACATAAAAATGATTTGGGAAAAGAGTGAAATAAAAAGGATTTTGTGTGTTTATAAAACTAATAAAGAAAAGGTATTAATGTTGATTTAATTAGATCGAAATTTTTAACCAAAGCAAGTAATCTTCATGTTTAACAGTTGAGATAGTTGTCTCTAAAAAAATGAACTTTAGTGAGACTCTCGTTTCCTCTGATCCCTCGTGACGTTTTGGTCGACCTAACTTTTTCGTCTGTTGACAAAAAGATTTCAGTTTGCACGCTCAGACGTCTTATCAGCTGCAGCAAAAACAACACAACCAGGTTTGACGACATTGTGGTCAAACAGGAGACTCGCCTCTGTTTGTGTTTCTGTAACGAAGCAAATAATGTCAGGGTGGTGGAAAAAAAAAAGTTTATTTTATGATTTTATGTAAAAAGGTCACATCTGCTACTGTTTCATCAGACGCTTCTGTTTTGCGTATTGTTTGTACTTCCTGAAAATTTGGTTTTAATATTTTATTTTATTTAAATAAACCTGACTGAACTTGGTTTCCGAGCAGGGCGGGCTCTCAGATCACGTCTCCAGAGGTGGTGCTGAAGCGCCTGAAGGCCCTCTCCACAAATGGCCCTCTGTTCGCGCTGTCCTTCCTGGCCTTCTGGGTGGCGTGGGCCAGCCCGGGCCTGCAGTTCCTGCTCTGCCTGTGCCTGTACGACGGCTTCCTCACCATGGTGGACCTCCACCACAGCGCCCTGATGGCGGATCTGGCCGTGTCCGCCGCCGACCGCACGCGCCTCAACTTCCACTGCTCGGTGTTCAGCGCCCTGGGCTCCCTCTCCGTTTTCCTCTCCTACTCGGTCTGGGACAAGGAGAACTTCTACTCGTTCCGCCTCTTCTGCGTGACTCTGGCGGCGTTTTCCATCCTGGGTTTCTTCTTCGTGTCTCGGCTGCTGCAACGTCGCTTCTACAAGGAAATCCGTCCTAAACAAGACGAGGCGTCCGCTCTAAAAGAGTAAGATGTTGGAAAAAAATAACTCTAAAATGTGATTGTTTACCTTCTCACTGGTCTGGTTTTTTTTGTCCCGTCTCAGGCTGAGTGTCGGTCACGCTCCGTTTACGCACCCAGAGAAACCCGTCACTATCGGACAATATCTGAAGCAGCTGTCCAAACACAGGAACTTCCTGTGGTTTGTGTCAATGAACTTAATTCAGGTAAGACTTTAAAAAAATAAAGATGAGGTGATTTTGTTTTTACATCTGTTTCTTAATAATATAATATCATAGTTTTACTAAAATACAAAAACTCTCAATCTTGGGCTTTTATTTTGAAAACACTGGGGTTGAGAAGTCCAAAATTTGCAGTTTCTGAGGACAGTTTGTGAGAATGTGTTTAAGAGTGTTGAGTTATTCTTTGTGTATCATTTAAAAAGAGTTTTCAACATTTTGCTGTTTTATTTTTAATTGTTCCATCTACAACTCACAGCTTTGGGTGAAGTAGGAAGAAAAGTGTCTCAGTGTTGAAAATTCAAATGTCTTTAAAAATTAAGTAGAAATAATCAAAGTACCAATTATATGAAAACTTCAGGAACTGCAGCAAAATTGAGATTTTACTCAGCAAAATTCTGCAGCTGCCAAGAACTTTTGAACTACGTTTTTTAGTAAACTATATATTTCTTGTATTTTAAAGTATACTTTTTTTTAGATTATAGTGTTTTGTTTGTCTCTGTTGCAGGTGTTTCACTGCCACTTCAACAGCAACTTCTTTCCTCTCTTCCTCGAACATCTCTTGTCTGATAAAATCTCAGCTTCTGCCGGTTCAGTCTTACTGGGTAAGAGTCCAAAAAGAGCTGCACAGAATACAAAATGCTTTTTTTTTAATTAAATTTTTTTTGTGTGTGTGTTTTTCTTTGCTGCCTCTGCTCCCGCAGGGATATCTTACGTCGCTCCGCACCTGAACAACTTGTATTTCCTGACGCTGTGTCAACGTTATGGTGTTTACCGAGTCATCCGCTGGCTGTTTCTGCTCAAGCTGGGACTCAGCGTGGTCATGCTGCTCGCCGGGGCTGACCACATTTACCTGCTGTGCGTCTTCATCGCTAGGTACGATGGCTTTCCCTGCGTTTGTTCGCTCTCTTGTTGTGACTTTTTGATTTGGAACACTCTTTTTGTTTTCAGTAACCGGGTGTTCACAGAGGGCACCTGTAAGCTGCTGAAGCTGGTGGTTTCGGACCTGGTGGACGAGGACTTCGTGGTGAACCGACGCCAGCAGGCCGCCTCTGCTCTCCTCTTCGGAATGGTGGCCCTGTTGACCAAACCGGGCCAGACGTTCGCCCCACTCATCGGCACCTGGCTGCTCTGTGTTTACACCGGTACAGACACCGGTCCTCTTCTTTGCTGGGTCAAGCAAACAAACTTTTGTCTTGTTACGCTGTTCCAATCATCTTTTCTCTGTCCTCAGGTTATGATATCTTTCAGAGGGAGAAGGACCCGGTTGTGGCGTCTGACACTGCCTCCAGCTCAGGGACGACTCCTCCCCTCCGTCTGGGTTGTTTCTACATGTTGGTTTTCGTGCCGATCACCTGCGCCCTGCTCCAGCTGGCCGCCTGGTCTCGTTTCACCCTCCACGGCCGAAAGCTGCAGGGAATCAAGACCCAACGGCAGGGAGCCCAGCACTGTCACCTCATCGACGTCAAGGCCATTTGAACTGAAGAGAAAGCTGCACAAAGACACTTTTGGATCATAGTTTTTATATCTACATTTCTTAAAAACGAGCAGGCAGCTGCTGTGTCTTTACTCTGCAGCCTCGGTGCACAAACTGTTCCTGGTTTGGTGTGCAGTTCCGCTTAAAAAACATTTCCTAAAAACTGATTTATGCCTTATTTTTCTAGTAAAACTCAGATTATATTTATATTTAAATCAAAGACCAAATGCTAACATGAAACCAATCAGTCCTTCTGGTGTCTGTGGACCAAGTTAACAGCAGGAAGGTTGCTTTTTTAAAAAAAACGGAAACATAAATGGAATGTTTCTGCTTTATGAGCCTTTCAGATTTACATACTATAAACCACAAGAACACAACAGATCTACACTTTTTATGTCTAATATCACTGATAAGACAAAAAAAAGGCTGAAATAAAGTCCAGCGTGCCACTGATTCTGCATGAAACCTGCACTTCAAATGATTTTACAGATACAATTTGCACAGAATTTCCTGCCAGTTTGAAGTTTGTGATATTTTCTAGTTCTATGTTGTTTTGTTCAGTTGTATTTGTAATACTTGATTTTTTCATATTTAAATGTTACATATGTGGAAACAAGGAAAAGAAATAAAGGCAACAATATTTTTTTTGTTTGTGTGAATTCTGATATATTTTGTGCTTTAAGGTTTTTAAACCTTTTCATCTATCAGAACGTCAGGAGATGCAAACATTTTTCAAATTTTTAATTTTTTTAATTTAAAATTTTTCTCTTTAAAATCTTAAGCAAATTAAATATAGTTGATCTTGTGCTAGTTTTAAATATAATTCAGCTACTTCTAGATTTTAGCTGCTGTTTAGCTTTAGTTTTAGTAGCTGTTCTGCTACTTTTAGTTTTTTGCTGTCATTCTGCTTCTAGCTAACCTTGTGCTAATGTTTGCTTTTAGCTAATGTTTTCATTTATTTTTAGCTAGCTTTTTGTTATGTTTAGATTTTATCTAGTATTTTGCTCATAATGGCTATCCTTTCGTTCCTTTCAGCTTATATTTTGCCCATTATTAACTTTAGCTAGCCTTTGCTTCTGCTAATTTTAGGTATCATCTTGCTACTTTTATCTAGCGATTTGTTCTCTTTTTTTTTTTTGTTTGATATACTTAAAAGAACGGCAGAACAGATTATTTGTTTATGTTTAGTTACATCTAAACTCTTTGACAGAGTGTTTTAATAAGCTCAAAAAATTGTTTTGGGTCGGAGCCACCATTTATATATATTACAATGTAAAAATATATACAATATATCAATGGGAGCCACACGCCGTGGACAAGAAGCGCGTGCCCACTGCCAGCCCCGAGCTGCGCGTGCCTAAACAGACGTAGTACAGCGCATGCGTCAACTTTACAAACAAAGTGATTGTAGCCCTTTTCACTCAAACCTTTTCGTGTTTGCTTATTTGAATTGCGGTACTATTAATGAGCAATTATGTTTCGTTAATTTTGATAAAGACCTAGCAAAACAGTTTTAGAAAAATTATACCGTTAAAGCGGAACTTTACCCATCATGCATTGCGCGTCATGTTTTAAACGTTTGTTAAAATAATTATTTATATTAAACAGTTTCTACAGTTCATATATATTTCATGTTTGTATTTGTAGCAGTATAGTTTTAAACATATTTTTACGTCACCAATTTAGTATTCAGTCAAAGTCACCGTGACTGTGAAGTACATGTCCGGGAATCACTACCCCTGATTTCTAGCGAAGAAGTCAGCACTCATGTTTCTCTTCAGATCGTATAAATCTTTCGCCTTTTACTAAAGATTTCCGTGGAGAGGAACAACATGAGTTTCAACTAATTTTTTGATGCCCTGCCTCGTGCGGGGCTTCCAATGTTGTAAAAGAAAATCTACTAAGTTAAAGCAGAACTACTAATGAATATGTGGGTAACAGATCAGCCATTACTTAACCTCTGGCGTGACAGGTATTTTGAATCTTGTACGTTGTACGATTACGGTTCATAAACCGTAAAATAAATAAAAATTGAGCTTATCATTATAACTGCTTTCACCAGTAATGCATTTGTACAACATACAATTCATGAGATGTAATTCACACATATGCCCACCAGAGGACGCAGTAACTCATTTCCAAACTGAATACAACAGCTTCAAACACAAAAATATTTACTAAAGATTCTGGGAATACATTTTACAGACAATGAGCAGTTCCTGGGAGTTTTGTTAAAGTCTCCCCTGTGGGGAGACTCACAAGATATTTTGCTAACAGACGGACTCCAATAGTTACTAGTTTATTTAATAATAAAATCACGGGATGTAATTCACATAAATCTCCACCAGAGGACGCAAAAACACAGCTTCACACTGAATACAGCCGCTTAAAACGCAAAGAAAACCCAAAACAAATATTTACTAAAGGTTCTGGGAATGCATCTTACAGATAATGAGCACTTCCTGGGAGATTTGTTGAAGACACCCCAGTGGGGAGACTCGCCAGATATTTTGCTAACAGACAGACTCCAGCAGTTACTGGTGAAGCCTTATATAAGGCTGAAAATTACAAGTAAATAATAATTATTCACCTGCTTCAGTGTCGAGAAGTGGTTAACTTTGCCTGCATAAGTTTTAATGTGTGACTTTAGCATTAGGTCAGGGGGGCGTTGTCCCTGTGAACAGATTTTTGTGCCCAGAACTGACTGACTGGGAAGTTCAGTGGTTAGAGTCAGACTTCCCATTTTATAGCTGAGAGCGTTTGACTCAGTTCGTCTCGTGGAGGCGAACAGAACAGGAAACAAACGAGCAGAGACAGAAACTAAAAGGTGAGTGGTGCGAGCAGCAGACCTGACTGTTTGGATGCAACTCAGCAGTTGACACGCCTCAGACCTGGGGAGATCTAAAAACAAAAACACAACCAGGCAAGTTTTTATTTCTTCTATCAACATTCAGGGTTCAAGATGTTAGGAAGCTTCAGCTTGTTGTGAAGTGATTTAAAACTCTAAACTGAGTGAGATGAAAGGAGAAAATCAAGCTTTGTGCAGTTATCTGAAATTTTCTGATTATTATCTCTGATATGTTTATATTTTATTAAATGTGACACATTTCGTCCTCTCAACGCTTCAGGAGCTAACAAAATCCCTCAACAAAAATGAAGAGACCAGATTGCTGTGTGACGTGGGGCCGACTCTGAGCCAAGGTTCGTGCAGGCTTCCTGTTCTGTGGCCGGGAATTCATCAGACTCATGTTCTGAGCTTTAGCTTGAAGATGATCTGCTGCACCTTCTGCTTCCTGTCTGCTTCTGTGCGCGAAGGTTTTCATCTCTATCAGCTTTCTACTCAAACCTCCTGGCTCAGAGCTGAACGACAGATGAAATTTACTGAACAAGATTAAACTGAGTAGCTAAAGCTGAAAGAGAAGAACACCAGATAAAAGCTAAATCGAGCTAAACACTGGTTTAAAGCTGTAAAAAGTAAAATGCTACATAAAAGCCAAAAGTAGTGAAAGCGAGACAAAGGTAAAAAGTAAAAGTAGAAAAATGCTAAATAAAAGCAGCAGAAGTTGGATAAAAGCTAATGTAGCAAAAGGCTTCCGAAAAGTGAAAAGTACCAAAAATCCAGCTAAAAGCTGAAAGTTAAAACTGTAGCTAAAGTTAAAGATAGCAAAAAACATCTAAATGTAGCAAAACAGTGGGTAAAAGATAGAAGTGACAAAACACTAGCTAAAAGTTTAAAATATCAAACAGCAGCAAAACCCCACTTAAGCAGAAAAACATAATTTTAAGTACCAAAATGCTTACTAAAGGTAGCATAATAAAAGCTATCAGTAACAAAAAGATAGCCACAAATAAATAAGCAAAACAGTGGCTAAAAGATAAAGTTCAAAACAGCAAAATGCTATCTAAAAGTAGTAAAACCCTACTTAAGTAAAACATTTTAATTACCAAAATGCTAGCTAAAAGTAGCATAACAGAAGCTAACAGTAACAAATTGGTAGCTAAAGGTAAAGTGTCAAAATATTATATTAAAAGTAGCAGGACAGTAGCTAAAACATAAAGTTAGCAAAACACAATTCAAAGGAATTGAAAATATGCCAATGTATTTCAATGATGAATAAAAAAATACTAAAGCTAAAAAAACAAATGTCAGAGCGCACATCTCCTGAATGAGTTGAGTGTTTCGATATATATCTAACTTAAGTTGCACAAAATATCTACTGAAACTGTTTCAAAAAGATGCAAAATAACCATATATGAGCCACAAAAGCAAAACGTGTAAAGTCATGCTTAAACGTTTCGGTTTTATTGGACATAAAAACAATAAACCCAACCTAAGTTTTCAAAAGAGGAAATGAGGTCAACTCAATTTCAGATTAAACACATGACGCTTTAAACTGTGTCATGTTTAACTAAACTACATAGATGTCAGGCTCAGATTATGTGCTGTGGACAATTTTCTACAATTACTGGAACAGATTTTAGCTCAACACCTGTACGACTGGTTGAGTTACAGATTTTTTTTGTTAGCTCATGTCGATTAGCTGTGGCGGCCATCTTGAGTGGCCACACACACAGACAAAAGTAAAAAGTTCTAAAAGGTTGAGTTGTTTTAAATTGAACTCATGCTACATTTACACCAAACGCGTTGCGCGCCTCCAAAAATCTCAAAACGCACGCCTCCTGGCGCTGGTGTCCAGTGGGAACAGACGCATTCAATGTGAACGTAGACGCGTGTCGGGAAAAGCCTTTGTTGTTTCCTCTGCTGGTCCCTGTTTAAAAGCGGATGAAATAAAGAGTCGCGCTCACCAGA
>JARVJO010000125.1:16365195-16385114 GCA_031762555.1 Cynodonichthys magdalenae | reverse complement strand
TGGAAAAATGAGTCTCTCTGATTGGTTGATGCGGCGCATCAAGCAGCAAAAGTTCAGATTTTCCAACTCGAGCGTCGTCTGCTTTGGACGCGCCGCACCCACGGAAAACGCTCAAAACGCGCAAACAGCTTCATACCACGCTGCTCAAAACATGCCAGACACGCTGCTCTGTTTCTAGACGTGCCTAACAGCGCGTCCACCATTGACTTTGCATGTAAACCAGACGCTACTGACACTCCTGAAGCTCAAGACGCGTTTGGTGTAAATCTAGCATCAGCCCTTAGCTTGGCAGTTTGCTCATAATTTAGCTAATTTCTCCATTCTGAAGTTGGGCAAAAAAACTATCTACAGCAGGTGAGATATTGATTGTTCATAATCTTTCCACAGAGCTCTACTTCACTTGATCTGGTTTTTGATTTTAAGTTGGACAGAAGTGTTTTAAGTAGGTGGAAGTGAACCGTGGACCTCTGACTGACATTTATGGTATCGAAAGTCACACAGTTTCCTCTATTTTCCAGCTCTGACATGTCGACCCTGCAGCCGCAGTGAGCAGCATGGCACTGGTGTTGGTGGAGTACGAGTATGAGTACAAAACTAGGAGCGGCCGGCTCGTGTCCATCAAGCCCAACGAGAGGTACGTCCTGGTCTCCAAGTCCAATGAGCACTGGTGGCACGTCCGCAGGGACCAGCACACCCGGCCCTTTTATGTCCCTGCACAGTACGTGAAGGAGCTCTCAGCCCAATGCTCCCCTGGTTCTGATGAGTCAGGCTCAGCTGAGTCCATGACTAAGAAACTGCCAAAAGTGATATGTGCGTCGAGTTCCAGAGAGATGCACCGCTTTTCCACGTTTGGTTTGTGCGTCAGCCTGCCAGACGCAGCTTCACGTGAGCCTCTGAAACCAAAACAGACTCTGACAAAGACAGAAAACTCCTCTAAGAGGTTTTCGATCTCTGTGTCGGATTTGAAAACTGAGAACAGGCGTCACTCGAACCCTCGGCCTGTGGATCAGCCCAGAGAGAAGCAGCAGCAGGAGCAGCCAAAAACCACAAAGCAGGATGAGCCCACAGAGCAGACCCCTCTGGGTGACGGAGGCGTGGATTTCCCTTTACCTCCTCCTCCACCACAGATGTGCTGCACGGTTCCAGAGATAAATATAACAGAGTTTGACTCTTTTCCTGAGCCGCCAGACTTTGTTGGACCGGATGAGTTTGCAACGAAAGAACCACAGCAGGAGGAGAGTTTGGATCAAATTGCAGGAACAACTTTAAAGACAGAAGATCAGGTAATCTCAGCTTTTAAAATGCTTTTACCAGTTTAGCCACCAGAGGGCAGAATTCCCCTTGTTTATGTTGCTTAAACTACAGCTGTCTGAGAAAGAATTCACAAAATACATTTTCAGAGTATTCAAAGTATTTTTTAACGTATCTGATACAATCAGACGGTTTAAAAGCTCTTGTAATCTTGATTTGGGTTCACTCCAAATGTAACCAAAGAACAGTTTCTGAGAGATCCATTCATCTGTCCAGTGGTTTGAGAGATATTTTGCTAACCGACAGACAGGGACGACTCCAGTGGTCTACGGTTAGGCAAAAGTGGCAAACTGCTAGTTACATGAACAAAAATGCTAGCTCAAAGTAGCATAATAAATGCTTAAGTAACAAAATGGTAGCGGAAGTTAGCTAAAAGTTGCAAAATAGAAGTAGCTAAGCATTAGACAAAGGTTAAAAAATACTAGCCAAAAGCTACAATATGCTAGGTACAAGTACCATAATGCTAGCTAAAAGTAGCATAATAGAAGCTAACAAAATTGTACCAAAAATTTAAAATAACAAAAAGCTAGCTAAAGATCAAAGTAGAATATTAGTAGCTAAAAGACTAAAGTATCAAAACATTAGCTAAAGGCAAAGGAACTGAAAAAATTTCCATGTATTTCTTTAGGGGAAAATTGGTAAATTTTGTGTTATGTGTAGTAGGGTTAAAATATAATTTTATGACAAGGTTTTATGGGTCAAGATTTTCACTTCCAACTCTTGGGAGAAGTGGAAAGAGAACTTGATAGCATCTGAATTTCAGTTTCAATATTTTCAAACTCATCAGTTTGTTGTGTTTCTTTACCAATAGAGACATTCCTGTTTCCTGTTTGTGAAAAGTTTAGGTATTTTACTTCATGAAAACATTAGATAAATATGTTGTTACAATTAAAAAGAAAAAGTGTTGCATGCAAAATCTAATTTTTAATCCTTTCCAAAAACAAATATAGCAATAGTAGCATTGTTCTGTTAAAATAAAATAAAATTGCACTTATTTTGTAAATAAGAAAAGTACTTACTGTTGTACTGTACTGTACTGTAGTTGTTGATTTTTTTTATTTTCGCACAATCTCAAGCAATATAAAGTAATAATTTGAAGGCGTGGTACCCGCGTTTACGCATGCGCATTAGTGACTGTTTCTTAAAGCTAATTGCGCAAAACGTCAATGCTAATTGTCGGTAGCAAATGCTAGCATTAAATAGGAATTGTATTTGTTACTTTAAGCTGCTGGAATCAAATAGTACTATTGCCTTCAGTATGTGTATAAACGTGTGTATATTGGTCGCTTGCAATTTGGCAAATGGTGCTACGTACGAACTGGTAACCTCAACCAACTATGCTAAATGTTGCTATCATGGTTGCTAGCGTCAAACAGCAATGCTAATCGTTGCTAACAGCTAGCTGTCAATAGGATCTTTTAAACCCATTTATTAGTTTTTACATTTTTAGATTTTTTTTAAATTCAACTAATATTGACAAAAGCAACTCAAAAAGGCAAGTTTCTCAAACTTTTTCAACATTATTCAATGTTGTTATTATTATTTTAGAACTGTCCGTCTTTGATTATGTTGGTGTATTCTAGTTTAGATTGCAGATTATTTTATCATTAAAGCCTGAACCCCGTTTATGCAGTCGAGGATGTTGGGCTGATTTCAATGCCAACTCATTTACATATGAATTGAATTCCATTTGAGTGCGATGAGGGTAAAAAAAAATGAGGTGTCGTATTTTTTTAAAGCAGCTGAAACAAGATTTCATCAAAAGTGTCTGTAGGTAGGAACCACCGGATTACATTTTGATTGTTGCTGTTGAGATAGTTTGGTGAAAAAGTTTTAGGAGGAGTTTGGAGGAAGGGTTTGCCAAATAAAAGCGCAGTTGTAGGTCTGGAACAGGTTACAAACAGGTTGTGTGAGCTGCTGGGTGCAGAAAGGAAGGGGTTAAGATCCGAAAAGGTGTGAGAGCCACTCCCAGACAAACCTGCCTGCTGTCCTCCAAAACCGCACTGGAGTCTTGATCCAACTCAGCCGCCGGGAAAAAACAAGAATCTCGGATACTTTGAATACAGTCTAAACTTTTTCTCCTTTTTGGATGTAATTTGCTGAACTTTTGTTTTCGGGTAAGTTTCACCTCAGCTGCTCTTTGTTTTTGTTTTTGCACCTGTTGCATTTGTAGCTCATGAATCAGGTTTTCCATTCAAATGTCTGAGCTGTTTAAAATAGTGTGTGCAGCCTCTCCCAGCAGTGTGTTTGTGCACACATGAACGCTGTAATTACACCAGCACAGTTTGTTGACTCAAAAGGGAGGCTTTGAGTATTTAAACCCAAATCTGAACTGATGGAATATTAACCAAAATTCCTAGATATACATGGATCTCCTCTTCTCTGTGGAAACTTGAATGAACCTCAACATTTCTTTAAATGTGCCAGGACCCCTCAGTGCATTAATTCTCAACACCCCTACAATAGAGTGCCTTCTCCATGGTGATGTGAGGGTCTGGCCTGACTCCCAGCAAGCAAAGCTCCTTTTTGGAGATGTTTTTGGCTTGAGTGTGCGCAAATGTAGAGTACAGGGCTTTGCAATTAGCCCAAAATGTACTTTATATGGAGAGAGTGTGGTTTGAAAGTTTGGCAAGTGTAAAAGGAAGCCTATTCTCCTTGTATTGTTGTGAGCTTTTAAATTATATTACATATTTTATTAGACTCTTTATGGCTTTGTAGAGTCCAAACTTACTGGAAAAACCTCATATATTCGTGACGACTATGGACGAGACGTCCAACAGCTTCTTATCTCCTAATGTTTCACTAACTTCTCAGTTTAGGGTCCAATGTTCCATTGATTTTTGGCAGCTGGAAGTTTTTTTTTTGTTTATTTGTTTTTTACTTCCTGAACTGGCTTGATCTTTCAGAAACAAATTGTGGGAACCCGTTTCTTTGAAAGAACATCATCTACGACAGGAAAAACAAATATGTGCTGCTCTTTAAAACAGCCAAAGTGAAATGCCAGAGAAACTGCACCAACAGGTAGCGTGAGTGTCTAGTTAGGCATCTCTCTGATGACAGTCAAGTATTTAAGAACACGTAGTTTCCTGGCACAGGAAGACTTTTGCATATGCTCTGTATATAGCAGATGACGAACTTTTTGTTACCATTTTTTAACTGATGTTGAAACAACAATCATAGTAGACCCAGGGTTGTGCTTTTTAAACATGTATACATTTCCCTAAAATGCATCAGAACAAAACTTAACAGTGTTCTGATGGTACATACTTATTCATCCAGTCTTAATTCAGCCATAAAGATATTTATTATTATTCCAGTAAAGTTCACATTTTTTCATCACAGGTGGCTCAGATTAGCCTGAAGGCCACACAGGTGGAGTTATTCTGGTCGTACCTCTTTGGCATCTGCGTTCCACCGATGATGTAGTCACAACAAACGGATGAGGCTTTCACCCATCGTTGACAAGCAATTTAAATAAAATTCACCTTCCAAAACCACCAGTCCTTAGGTGTGAAGGTTGTTAGTTTCAAGCTAAAGTTCTAAAGTTTAAGGAGCTCAAGTATTTGAACGTCTTGTTTCTGAGTGATGGAGCGGGAGGTGGATCGACAGATCAAGGTCTCATCTTTAGTCATGAGGACGTTGCTCCGGTCGGTCTTGGTGAGGAAAATGTTAAGTCCAGAGAGGCAATGATTTATATTTTCTGGGTCATCTATGTTCTAATTTGTGGTCATGAGGTTTGGGTCGTGAATGAAAGAACGTGATCCTTCCGCAATTGTTCAGCACGTTGTTTGCGTTGTACATAAAAATCTGTCATCACGTGGTACTAAGCAGCTGAAATGATCTTTTATCATAGGGTGGCTGGGCTCAGCCTTAGAGAAAAATATATTTTTTTAAATTGTCCCAAAAGGGTAAAAACTTTAATTTTAATGATTTTTAAAAGCACCCAAGACAACTTGGTGACCTAACTTAAATGATGAGTAATTATGTTATTCTTCCTACATATCTCATTAAGTCAGCTCTAACACAAAGGGTTGTTCTTTGCGTTGTGTTGCATAAATAATGTGCTCAGGAATAGCTAATAAGTTGTAATTATAGCGATCCAACTGTAAACACAAAGACAGTCAGGATTTATTTTTCCCCCTTGCTATAATTATTAGCAGGCTCCAGGAAGCAAAAAAACCTCACAGCAGATGTCCTGAATCTGTATACAAACTTTGTTTTTAATGTGGTTTGCATACAAGTTTTAATAGGCACCTGGAACTAAACTTCCAGGCCTCAAATGAAATGTTTTCCCCTCCTACATAAAAAAAAAAAAAACACTTCACCGACAAAGTGGGAGGAAGAGGAAATCTGACATGAACAAGAAATAGGAGTGAGTTTTGTACATCAGGCCTGACCTAGAAAGCAGAGATAAGACCGGGATAAACTGATAGGCACTTTCTGGATCCTGGATTCCTCACCCTGATGGTTGTGATGTAAGAGGGAGACGAGCCAGTTTGATTCAATGGACCGACTGTGTGCGCTCTGTGGCGTGATTTGGGCCCCAATTTGGTTCTCCATTGTTGGACTGGACAGGTTCTAATGTGTTTAAGTAATCAAGCGGATTGCTGCTTCATGCATTGCTGAGGGCAGGGAGTTCATTGCTCTGTGCTGAGGGAATTTCACCTGAAAGCATGAATGCAAAATATCATTAATATGTACTCTGGAAATATTTCTGTACCAAAAATCTGACCTAAAAGAAGGCTGAATGGATAGGACTGTAGTAAGGCTTTTGCAATGCTATCATTCTTTATTATAAGTATATGTCTTAATATAATGAGAAATGTTTAGTATAGAGGAAGCTAATAAGTGATTTTGCACCAGTTATAGGAACTCATGAGGGTTGTAAGGAGTTGTGTGATGAAAAATAAGGTTGTAAATCACCATTTTTATCACAATATATTAAATCGATTTGTCTGGATGATGATGCAATGATTCTCAATATCACAAAGTCTGTCATGATATGGTTCTGATTCAGTGATCATATGATGATGGATCGATGTTTTCATTTTGCCTTGATTTAATTGAATCCTTAATCATTTAATTGAAATATCAATGGATAGATGTGTTGTTACATCCTAAGTAAAAATTTGTTTTTGTTCTTGGGCCACCAACGAGAACCCGATCTGAGCACAAGCTCCAGGCGGCACTATTGTCTCTCGGGGTGTGTGGCACATATTGTGCGATCGGTCAGATTGTTGTGGGCTTGATTATGTGGAAAAGTGGGGGGATCATTTTTGCTGACTGAGGCTGTTAGAAAATACAGCCATCTTCACTTGTGTTCCAGCAAAACTTATAAAGGTAGTAGGGTTTGGCCTGATTGACAAAATTGTGGCACGTCACTGATAACCATCAATATGACAATTAATAAATGACAATTTCACTTGCGTATGGTCAACGTTGTGACTTTGGTCTGCCTTTTCTGGCTTTCCTCCGGTTTATGTCAATGTTTCAGGTGATTAAACAAGTTCATAGGGTTAGCGTTAGCTGCCCTATTCTACCTTCCGCCATTGTTCAACAACGGCACTAATTGCAGTAATTGCTAGATTGCAAATATTAATTGCTGACAGTTTTTCTGATGATTAATTTCACAAGATATGATTTTGACCAACCCTATAATGTCAAAGAACTCGTGCAAGGGGGTTGCATGTAGGAGACTGTGTGGAGACACAGGCTTTGTGGCTCTGCTGGTCGTAGCGTCTCTTGTCGCAGCCATCTTGAATCTGGTTAATTAACTGTGCAGTCTATGTACATCCAGCGGTTACTTTCTGAGAGTACAATGAAATCCATCCAGTGGATCATGAGATACTTTGCACAGACTCACTTAACACATACCAGCAAAAACGCTATCAACCGCCTTCTCCATTCATCAGCAGACCATAACAATTGTTTTTCGTTTAAAGAAATTTGAACTAAAGTAAAAAGTAGCTTTTATGTCAGTATAAATAAAAGTGGACCTCATTTGCGATTAAACTTGTGACCCTAAAATTTCAGTGAAAACGTTCATGAACTGAAGTTAGGTAATGCTGAAACAGGAAGTGTCGAATAAACAATTGAACCGAGCAAAAACTTAACTTCCTGTTTGATGCAGCTGGTATTTTCTCAATCCTCTTTACCCCTCCTTTTTACACCTTCTTTATCAGAAAAATATTGCTTCCCTCTTTTCCTCATTAAATTCTGCCATGTAACAACAGAAGCTTCTGCTTATTTCTTTGTTTTAAAAGTGTTTCTTCAAGAGTTTTGTTTCCATCACAGTCATTTCCTTTTTTATCATGTTTGCACAGACGAGGAGCTGCTTGAAGTGACCTGCATTGTTTTTTTCTTGTCTTTCTCTTTTATTTAATTAAAATTTTTCTGTCTAATTTTCTGTTTTTGGCTCATGCAGACAGTTACCCTTTACCCTCCTATCTTGCACACACATGCACGCACATGCACACACCCGCATCTCTCACCCAAGTCCTCTCAGTCCCTTCCTGCTGCCTGTCAGCTCACAGTTCCCCTTTCTGTTTGCAACAGTCACAGCTGCTGCGAGAGGAGGACACACACTTGAACGAGGGAGGAGGGGGAACCTTAACGAGCCCCTACCCTGCCACAGGTTGAATGAATGCGGTCTCGTTGTTTTGGCTTTTTATTTTTCACGCTCGGAACACATGGATCGGTCAGGTAGAAAAACCTAAACATGGTGGACACGTACTCCAGGGTTTGGTCGGGTCACCAGGTCAAGCGGGGCTTGACTTTGCCGGTAGGAGCTCAGGTTGGTGATGTAATAATCAGCTAATATTTACCTGGACATTATAGGATTTAAATTTATCTCTTTTTACGAGTGCCCTGATAACAGCTCTGCTTCCTGTTTTACCGAAACGTGAACCTCCTCTTTTCTCTTCCTGTACCTGCTGAGGTGGTGTAAACAGTAAACTGTGTGAAATTTAGTTTTAAATGCGTTAAAATGTCCTCTGAAACGAAACTCTCCTCTGGCTAGCATGTGACTGATAAACCAGCTCTTTTGAGATAAGATCTGAATGTTGTTTGTTTGACTCAGAGGGATGCTTTCACAGGCTGTTTTTTTTTTTTTTTTTTTTTTTTTTACCACATCAGAAAACTTAAGTAAATCTTTAACGTCATACATCTCTGAATACAAGACCGCATTAAAGAACAGAACTGATCTGTTCCCTGCAGACAAAATGTTCATATTATCAGGTCAAAATTAGTAAACATCTTGAATCACAATCAATAATACAAACATTTTCAGTTGTTTTTAATGTTTAAAAATAAAAAAGGCACATTTTTTACCTACAAATACAAAATTTCAAAGACTTTTTTTTTGTAAGTTTGATCGCCTGCCACAGAGAGATGACCGCAGTAAATAACATTTTTTGTTGTGTGCGTCTGTTAGCAGAATACCTCATAAACCGCTGAATAAATTTTAATGAAAGTTTCAGGAACTAATAATCGCATGAATCTCTACAACTAATAATGATTTCAAAATGGCTGCCACAGCCAACTGACCTTTTAAAAAGCACAAAAATGGCTGCAACTTGGTCAATTGGACTGATATTGTGATAAATTTTGGGGTGGGAGTGACTGAGAGTGATGCCCAACATATATTCTGAGCGCTACCAATTTCACAAGAGTAAAACTAAAACTCAAAATTTACTTCTATCAACACAAAAATGGCTACCAATCAGTAAACTTTACAGATATTTAGCTAAATGTCGGTGTGATAATAGCTAAAAGTGCTGTTTTTACTTGTCTTGGGTTTCATTGGTTTGTTGGAAAGGATTTGGTCACTCCAGCATGAATTTCAGGAATCAATATTACACCAACCCTTTCATTTCCTCTTTTTGTCCCATTTGTAGCTGTGGTTTGTCTGTAAATTTGTTTTTGGGTCAGTTGTGTGATCGACCGCCTCATAATTACATTCAGGTCAATAATAAAGCAAAGTGAGTTTATTCAAAGTGGCCATCTTAAATCAGTTGCAGATTTACATCCAAAGATTACCTCATGAAAGTTTCATTAAAATCTGTCCAGTGACAATAACAGCTAAAATATCTCACCTTGTTTTAACCTCTGGGTTGAGCCTCTTTAACATTTTATGCCTTTAATCGCTGTGTGTTTATTATAGTGTTCAGCTCAGACTCACATTTACGTTAAATATAGTTCCAGAGTTTAGCGAGGCGAGACGTTTAGTCTACAGCAGACATCTTTTATTTCGGCCACCTTGATGATGGCAAGCAAAAGCTGCCTCAGGGCGACGAATCCCTGGAGTTTCACGCTGAAGCGCCTTGGTGGAGCAGAGGTGAGAAAACATAGATTTAAAGGAACATTGCATGGTGCTTTTATCACACCGGAGGCGTTTTTTTACAGTGAAGTTTTTACACTGGAATACAGTTTCTGCAGCTCTGAGCTCAGTAGCAGGTTTTCACTCACACCAACATCCTTTAAACAAATTAGTTGTGATGATCTGGTCTGTTTTGCATGTTCTGTCCCTGCTGAGCAGCAGGCGAAGCCTTGTGGAAGACGTTTATTTATACAGCACCTTTCATTGATTACATTCACAAAGTGTTTCACAATAAAATTGGAAATCTATATAATAAAAACACTTTGATAAAACCATACAGATATACATATATATGTATAAACATTAGGACTAAAGATGAAATTTCTGTAAAAACCCAGTGTTAATGTTGAACACTCAATGACTTATGATGAAGCTGAAGCTTACTTGCTAAAGTTAAAAAAGCAAAACACTAGAATAAAGCCAAAAGTAGCCAAAGGATAGCTAAAACAGCAGAAATTTAGTTGAAAGCTAAAAGTTACAAAAGGTTAGCTACAAGTTTAAGAGGCAAAAGGATAGCTATAAGTAAAAAAAGTAGTTAAAAGTACTAAAGGATGGCTAAAGGTATCAAAAGTAGCTAAAAATGTGAAAGCAAAAAACATAGCTAGAAGCTAAAATTAAGTAAAAGCCAGCTGAAAACAATTTTATTGAGATCACAGATCTCTTTTCCAAGGGCAGTCTGGACCTGAATTCAGCCTATTGTACATATTTTTAGTAGCTAAATAGCAATTTAAAGGACCTATATCTAGCTGAAAACTGAAGTAGCAAAATGTAGCTTGAAAACATAAAAGCTAGCTAAAACTTGGACAAGAAAAGTCTAACTGAAAGGAGCAAAAAGGTAGTTCAAAGTAGCAAGGGTGTGGCTAGAAAAAGTAATAACTAGCTAAAGCTTAGGTAGAAAAAGGCTAGCGCAAAGTTTAAAGTAGCAAGCACTAGATCAAAATTTTAAAGGGCAGAAAAGTAGCTAAGTGTAGCAAAACAGTAGGTAAAACTGGCAAAACTTGCTAAAAGTGGCACAAAACAACAGTCAAAAAGATTTTTATGAGAACAGTGTTTTTAAAGGAAATGAAGAAACATCCAAGTGTATAAACTTACAAAACTATAGATTTGTAAAAATATAATCCTAAATTTAACGAATAACCAGTGAGTGAACAGACTTTAAATATGCGTTTTGTGTTTTTTTTCCTAAGTTATAAATCCTGTAGCAGCATTAGTGTTTTTATTCTATTAAAACAAGCAAAATTGTGTTATAGTCATCTGAACGAGAAGAAATAGAAACATCTTCAGTTCATGTTTTAACTTCCTTTATTTTGAAATGTATCACAGGTGGTAAAAACAGTTCTGACCCAGCTGTTGTGGAGCTCTGTGTACCAACAGCTTCCTGCTGACAAAAACAAAGATGAGGAGCTTCTCTTTATGGCAGGTTGGCGTTACAAAGTGGTACAAAAAGTTAACGCCTGACTGTTGAACCAGTTTCAGTTCGCTGTAATTGACCTGTGCCCACATGTTGATGTTTATATGGTAGTTTATTTCTTAATAGCACTTGTAAAAACACAACGCAAATGATTTTTATAAGTACAGTTCAATCTGGTCTGTTTGCATTTTTGCAAAACAAAAAGTCTCTGGACTTCATTGATCTTTGGTGTAGGAGGAGCAGGCCAGAGGTTTGTGTGGGTTCAGACTTCCTGTGCTGCTTTAGCAGCAGAGTCATAGTTAGCTTATAGCAGAGGTACATTCTTCCTGTTGTGCCAACACAAAAATGTCTCTCACTCAATCAGTTTTACAGATATTAAGCTAAAATTTGGTGTCATAGTAGCTGAAAGTCATCTCCATCACATAATTTAAGAACCAATAGGACACTCTAGATTCTTCCTAAACTTTGGCAGCACTTCTTCACAAAACCACTTCTTAAATCTTTTGACAAAATCTTTATTTACTGTAAAATTACCTGTGGATGAATTTGAATGTTGTTGTTTTTCTAATTTTTAACATTCTGTACAGGTGCAGAATGAGAGTCTTCATACAGCCGTCTACGTCAACGTAGCACAGCTTCGTCAAAGTGTTCCAGTGTCACCCCCCTCGGACCCCCCGCCCTGCTCTCCTTCCTACCTCAGCCAGGAGGGATGGGAGGTGCATGTTGACCAGGAGAGCGGACAGGAGTACTACTACCACCCCGCTACGGGGCGCACCACCTGGGACAACCCCCTTTCAGATTCTCCCACAGACTCCAAGCACCTCCCTGCCAAGGAACCTTGCTCCCCATCGCCCCTCCAGTCTCCTTTCCTGTCCACTTCCCCTGCTTCAAGGTGGTCATCAGACTGGGAGCAGCTGGTGGATGAAACCAGTGGTCAGCCTTATTTCTACAACCCGACGTCAGGGGAGACGTCCTGGGAGCCTCCCGAGCAGCAGAGCCCGTTCCCCCTACTGATGGAGCCTATGAGCGTGCACAGGTTTCATAACGATGGACCGGTAAGGACAGACCAGCCCGGCTGCTCCACTTCACTTCTCCTGTTTTAGCTTCACCCAGGGGAAAACTGTAAAGACGCTCTACTTTTAGTGAAATTAAATTTCCTGGCCTTACAAAGCAGACATGAATTATGTCAGTATTCTCCGGCAGAGACGTCTGTCCTCATTTTAAATCCACTAAAATTAGATTTATTTTTGAATTAAACTGGAAGGGAGTTTATAAAAATGTGACCACAAATCTATAACCACACGCATGTTTTAATTACAGCACAGATTCTGACCAGAACCAAAGCAGCGTATGACCTGATTTTTATCCTTGAATGACTTTATCTGAGTCGGAAAGAGAATATTTATGGGTCAAGAGAATAAAAGTTCACGTTTATGGAAATGTTTTTATGATAGGCATCATGATCAGGTCACAGTGGAAAAAATAAAAGTTAAGTGAAGCAAACAATAAAGCTAAAATGAGGAAATCAGTATCTAAAAGCTCAAATTGGCAAAAGAGTAGCTTAAAAGCTAAACTGAACAAAACAGTAACTTGAAGATAAAAATTAGCAAAACTGTCTAAAAGCTAAAAATGTTAAAAACCCTAGATTAAAACTAACATTAAATGAACCAGCTAAAAGCTGAGTGTAGCAAACAAAGCTAAAATTGTTTCTTAAAACTGTATCTTAAAGCTACAATTAGCAAAATGGTAAAGATAAAATTTGTTTGCTCATAGCTAAAAGTTGAAATGTGCTGGATAACTAAACAAATAAATTAGCAAAACAGTAGGTAAATCAAATATTAGCAAAATTATAACAGAAAGCTAAACTGTAACTGTAGCTAAAAGCTAAAGGTAGCAGAACCACAGCAAAAAGCTAAATAAACAAAATGTTTAAAACGAATATTGGAAAAACTGTTGATACAAGCTAAAAATGCTGAAAATCTTAGATAAAGCGAACATTAGCTAATATGTAGCTAAAAGCTAAATGTAGCAAAACTAGCCTAATGTTGAAATGTGCGGGATTACAGCTCAGAAACTAAAACTGGAAAACAGATAAATCAAATATTAGCAAAACTATAGCAGAAAGCTATAAAATTACAACTGTAGCTAAAGGCTAAACACAGAACTGTAGCTAAAAGTTCAAAAGGGCTGGATCGTAGTTAAAACCTGGAATTAGCAAATTGGTAGATAAATCAAATTTTAGCAAAACACTTGCAGAAAGCTAAAAAAGTACAATGGTTGCTAAAAGCTTAATGTTACAAAATCACAGCAAAGAGCTAAAATGAACAAAATGATAACTTAAAGCTAAAAGTAGCAAAACTGTGTCTAAAACTTCAAATAGACTGTATTGTAGCTAAATAAAACATTGCAATAGCAAAACAGTAACTAAATCAAATATTAGCAAAACTATAGCAGAAAGCTACAAAAGGCACAATGTTGGCTAAAAGCTAAATCTAGCATAACCATAGCAAAAAGTCAAAATTAGCAAAATGGTAAACAGCCAAAATTGACAAAATCATAGCTAAAAGCCAAAACCATTGTTGAGAAAAAAAGCTTCTAGATATTTTTTTCATTCTGTCTTAAAAACGAATTAATTCTTAAACTTTTAACCTAAATTTTTTGTGCATTTTTATTCCCAGCCACCATTACCTGAGGAGGACTACCCGCCGGAGGATTACCCAGGTGCAGATCAAACCAACTCTTACGAGGAGCTCAACGCTGCCGGACCTCCCACCCTCCACAAAGAGTTCGCCTATACCCAAGTGAGCCGGACCATCATCCCTCGGGCCAACCTGGACCCGACCACCCCGCCTGGCTGGAATGTGACTGTGGAACCCAACGGGACCAAGGTCTACACCAATGAAAACTCTCCTGATCAGGTATAAAAATCTTGAAACACGTCTGTTTCCTGCGCTTAAGGAACAGTTTTGATGTCTGTCCAGTACTACAGAAAAAACATCTCTCTTCCTCCTTTTATTTTCATATCTGTGCCACTAGTGGGACTTAGAGTAGAACTGGAAAGAGAATGTTAAATGCTACATATTTTCACCTCCACACACTCGTCCAGGTTGGATGTAACAAAGTTGTGGTAATAATTTTGTTTTTTGAAAGGTATGAAGCAGCCAACTTGAAGGTGTATGTGGAAGTTACATTTTAAAGTCATAAAAGAGCAGCTTTGAAATGCTTTACATATTCCTTTTTCATTCTAATAAATAATATGTAAAAATAAAAAAGGAAAAAATCCCCAGAATTTCATAATTTGCAAGTCAAATCATTCTGCATCAATGCAAAAAACCCGTACTTCCAGGTTGTTGCTGAAAAACAAAAAATCTGTTTAAAGTTAATTGAAAAAACAGCCCAACACACAGAACTGTGTGCAAAAGGTAAACAAAGACCATTGCGTGGTCGTTTAGAAAAAAAATGGAAACCACATAGCATATATGACCCCCCACACACATGCAAAGCACCCACGCACCAGAACTCAGAAATGGGTTGTGGCTGTTTAAGATGTTCTGGTATTTATATGAGAAGGAACTTTGGAATGGTAATTAAACATAAAATATTTTATTGATGGAAAACATAAACCACAGATCTGTTCTCAGTAGTCAATTTGAGTAGAGGGATCATGAAACAAACCACATTCACATGCATGATGTCATATGTACTAATCTCTACAGGAAATTGTTCTGTAGAGGCTTTACAAATACAGAAATGATCCACAGAGACTGTTGGGAGTAGAAGTTGTTTTGGGTGGAGTTAATGATCATGTATATGAGGCTGTGGGACTCTAAGTCGATGAAGGTCAGATAGGACATTTGTGCCAGATCAACATCTGATCATATTTATGGATGTACAGATTTGAAATAACAATTTTCAGTCATGTGTTTTGATTCTTTTGCCTACTGCTTGGTGGTAGTTGCATAGAAACACAATGATTTGATGAAATGATTGCCCTTCTTCAGAGCTAAACAACAACAGAAAATCTGAAGCTCCTCTGTTGAATAGTTTTTGAGAATATAAGCATTTTTGTATGTCCAGACACCAACTTTTGAAATAGCGCCCCCACTTGAAATATGAGGCTTATCGCAAAACTGTTGGCAAGTGCAGTGTAGGTCGGCCACATCTATATTCCTACCAAATTTCATGCTGCTAGGTGCAGCGGTTTCTGTGCTACGGTTGACTAAAAATCTCTGAAAAAAATAAACAGTACGAAAACAATGACCCACGCTTCAGGTAGTGGGGATCATAAATAAGCCCAGGGGAAATTAAAATTTTAACATTTAAAAGTATATTTCCTGAAAAAGTACAGTGTAAATGCTTATTTTTCTGAAAGCTGCTCAAGTAGCTCAAGCCAATCTGAAAAGGTTTAATAGCTAAATTTTAATGCAAGTTCAATTTGAACAGTTGACAGCTGAAAGTAAATTAGCAGAATGAAACTTAAAGCAACATAAAAAGCTGAAATTAACAAAAAGAACGTGAAAGAATCACATAAAATCTGATAATAGTAGAACCAGAAAGGAGTTGAAAAAAGCAAGAAAAAGCTGAAATACATAAGGTGAAAACTTTTTGACTACATTCATTTTCAATTAGAAAAAATGGCAGAAAACCCCTAAATATCTCAGTTTAAATTGCTGTAGTACCAAGAGTCATAGCTGGAGTGTCCTGAATGAGCTGAATGTTTTGACGTATGAGTTGTTAAAATAGCACAAAAATTGCAGAATGACGTATTGAAGAAAAATGGATCTCAATAATTATACTTGTAGTTGTCCAAATTCTTTGCTGCCTCTTTTTAAAAATGTTAAGCAGAACTTTAACGTGGACTGGAGCAACTTTCAGTTTATTTATTCAGTTTATTTAAATTGTTAGTATCTGGAGAAGTAAGCAACAGTACTTTATGCTTAAAAATGTTTTTTCTGTTATGTAACAGTGGATCAAGTCTAAGGATGAGCAGGGTCGGTCCTATTACTACCTGAGAGATGGCTCCAGGTCCCTGTGGAACCTGCCCGAGGTATAAATCCCTCATTCTTTAACAGACTTGATTAAAATGTTGTTTTTCCTCATTTGATATGTTTGCTTTTCCTCACAAAAACACGTCCGTTTTGACCCTCTAGGCTCCTGTAGGTTTGAGTCACTCTGGGTTGGACAACGATGACGACGAAGCTGAGAATGTGCCCGTCATCAAAAACTGGAGGGACTCAAAAGGACCAGCCCAGTTCTCCTCGTCCCAGGACGATGGGGTACAACCACACACACTCACACACACATACGCTGTGTCACACATGTAGGGCGTGTCAGCCAGCCTAAATATAAAGCACAAGTCTGTGTTTATCAGCCAATGCTGGGTTTAACCCGTATTTGGCAAGGCAAATCAACCGCGTTACTCTCCGATTGACAAAGACCGAGGTGCGGAGGGGAGGGAACATTTGCACAAACACACTGGAGAGCCTGGATACAAATAAGGGCCGGTGCTTTTCTTTACGGCAAAACTCAGCATTCAGGCGCTGAACTGCTTTTTCAAGGGCACAGCAAGGTTGGCTGTGGCTTTAGGTTTTTAATCAGAACTGAAACACGATATATATTTGACACGACCGGTTACTGTAAACATGAACTTCTGCTGGTTTTTGATTTCAGAGGTTCGTCCCGACTCACATGAGGAACACTTCGGACTACAGCAGCGACAGCTCCAGCACAGGAAACTCTCCAGAGGCTCAGCAGGGTGTAAGTGAACCTTGTGTCCTTCTAGTTCAGGCGTGAGATTTGTCAACGAGCAAATTAAAGTTAGCGCATCGACCTGCGTCGGCATCTGAACGATGTTTTGTCTCTCTCTCTTAAGGCTGTCGGTTTTAGACCCTGGAGAAATCCCTATTATCTGACCTCCAGGTGGCTGCGATATAATGTGGGTCTGATAAACTCACCTGAGCTTGACCCATAGATCCATCTATGACAAGCAGAAAGTGTGACTTTAGATCATTTAATGAGCATTTGTTTCACTCAGTGTCCTGCTCGAATCACTCTCACTCATATGCTGGAAAAAGAAAACTGCTCTGCAATTGTTGTCCTCTGAATGTACATTTTTGCAGCTAGAAAGCAGTTAAATTTTCCAAAATCAGCAAATTTTTTGTTCAAAATTAGCCTTAAAAAAACAAAAACTGACGCTCTGGGATGGCCACTGACTGCTGTAGGTGGCATCCATGGCCGCCATCTTGCTCGCTGCTCCCGCTCTACACTGTTTGCATGTTGAATTCAAACATTAAAGCTTCATTTTCTGTTCTAAAACATGTACAAATAATTATATTTAACTAATATAAACATATATTATATGAAAACAGTCCTGCCACTAAGCCCAGTCGAACAACCCAGTGCTACAACTGGGCTGTAATCATTCATCATCATCATCATCATCAATTTAGCTTAGAAATAGACTTAAGCTCATACATTATAGATTTTTTTCATAATTTTGTAAATACTGAGGCATTAAATATCATCAGTATATAGTCATTTATAACTTTTTTTTATATGTAACACTATTTATATATTCAGTCAACAAGAGGAGATGTTTCGTGCTTGTTTAGTTTGCAAACATCAGATGCTGATTTTTGTGGTTGCGCTGCAGGAGGAGTAGTCGTCTGCTGCAGAAGTCACTGCACCAGAACTCCAGAGGTGTTGGCACACAACAGCTTTTGTTTCGTCTTCTCTCAAACCTGAATCCTTTCAGAAACATGTTTTTTTTTTACTTCACCATGAGCTCCACAGTGTCTTTCAACAACCTTTTTTATTATGTCACAAACTGAGGCAATGAATACCTGAAAACACACCTGTTTCCTCCTCACGGCCTTTTCCTGCGTCTGTCAGCTTCTGTTATTTTAGAGGTTTTGGCAGCTGTTTTAAGGAGAGGGTTAGAAATGGGAAAACTATCACCAAGCCTCGAACTCAAACAGAACAAAGATGGTGGTGTTGCACATCCTGTCAGAATCTATCAAATAAAAGCTTGAATGTTGTCTTAATTTGGGTCTTTTTAAAAAGATTTTATCTGAATCGTTTTGTGTTTTCAGAGTTGAGTGTTTGTCCAAGAGCCTGAATTTCTTGTAGATTTTCCTCAGAATTATATAGATGGTGTCAGAAATAAACAACTAATGTTGGGTAAATGTCCCTTTAGTAAGTTGACCACACTTTTTTTGTCTATCAACATTTTAAGCAGCTCTAATTTCAAAATTAATTAAATAAATTTGATGGTTTCAGATCTGAGCTGAAACCGGCTGCTGTTCTTGTTAGAAACTGGTCGACTCGATTTTAAAATGGTTGGTTTTCTGGTCCACAGACACTCAATAATGTTGATCAGGATTTTGGGAAGACCATTTTAGCAGCTTATGGCTTGAGCTCATTATCTGTTTTAATATTTCAATTCAGAAACCAGTTTTGTCCGTTTTTGAACACCCAAATATGTTGATTTGAGGTGAAGCTGAAGCATTTCGAAGGTAGTCTTCCATATTTATTGTTCCCATCGACATATAAACCAAGTGTCCTCACCTCCTGTTGTTGGGAGTTAAAGCCAGCAGAACACAGTTTATGGAGGTTGCCGTGTTTTATTGACGTGTGGCTTTAAGTCCCGCCTCCAATCACGATGTCACCTGATCTTTCTTTCATGAAATAATTACAGCTAAAGACATATGAAGAATAAGTACTTAAAATCAACACGAGTCAGCACCAAAATAATCCAAGGGGTGATTTAGGTTATATGGAGGGGACGAGACTTAAAACTTGAAACCAGCTGTTCCTCAGGCTCCCATTAAGGGGGTCCAGCTGTATGATAAATGCCGATGTTCCATCGTTACTACATCATGATCTCACCACCATCATGTTTAACTATTTGTACTGCACAAATACTTTATTTATTTAAAAATTTGAATAAAAATGTTGGTTTCTGGGTTAAAATTTCAGGTGCCTAACTTGGAGAAGGCCGGAATTCTCAACAAAACGAAAGTGTGCGAGAAAGGAAAGAAAGTGAAGTAAGTGACAGCGTTTGATTGGATAAAAGTTTAGCGATCACAGCTTAGGTGCGTTTGAATTCACCTTCCTTTTTCTACTCATAAATATTCTTGTGTTTTTTTATTTTCAGGAAAAACTGGACTCCAACGTGGACGGTTCTTCGCGGAGGAGTGCTGACATTTCACAAAGACCCTAAATCTACTGGAGGCGCCGTGGTACGTCACGTCCTTACTAATTAAAGGGCTTTGTATCTGTGGAATTTAATAACTTTTTTTCCCCATGTTAAGTCTTTTTAGTTTGACACTTGTTGTAATATTTACCTTGTCTAAGAAGAGAAACAACCTCACAGCCATCACCTGTTTGCTTCACGATCGGCGGCAGACAAGCCCTCGCGCAGTGTGGACGGGCGGCTCTTTGTTTCTCGCTTCTTGGAATGCGGTGCAGTCGGTTTCATAAACAGCCGGATTTTTAACATTTTTATTGTTTTCCTCCTGCCGTGTAGAACAAGACCAATCAGATCATTGCAGAGATCTCCGTGGAGCTGAAAGGAGCATCGATTAACAAGGCCTCGAAAGACAAATCTAGTAAAAAGAATGTCTTGGAGGTGCGTCCGTGTTGATGCAACGTAAAGTGTGACTCTGAAAACAGATTTTCAAACAGAATTCTCTGTTTTTCTCCTGTAGCTAAAAGGGAAGAATGGTGTGGAGTTTCTCTTACAGAACGATACAGAAAGCATCATCACTGACTGGCACAAGATTTTAATGGACACTATTCGACAACTCGTAAGTCTCTGGG